>VXBC01001521.1:1129204-1204380 GCA_013399945.1 Ploceus nigricollis
AGCAGGGTCGGGTCAGAGCCCCGTACCGGCGGATCTGCACCGCTCACGCTGCAGGATGAGGCGCGGGGATGAGGGGATCGTGCACCGGGCAGACAGCGCAGGGCCTGCAGCAGGGGCGACGTGGGAGCCGCCGTTCGCGGCAGAGCCCGCAGCCAGGCCAGGCCGGGCGGGGCAGAGCGGGTGGGGGAGCGGCGCCGGCTCACCTGGGTCGATCAGCAGCAGCACTGCTGCAGCCATGGTGCTTCTACTCGTGCTGTACTTGCTTAATTAGCAAGGGGCCCTGTGAGTGCGGATCTGCCTAATATGCGCTGGGAATAAACCCGTTATCATCCACCACTATGCGCTGTACATCGCTCCTGCCCTGTTCAGTACCCAGCGGTGACTGAGTGGAGGTTGTCGCTTCTTTTCTTTTGTTTCAGTTCAAATCTGCTGTGAATTAGTAATGCACTTACCGTCTTTTCAGTATGATGGATCGTTCCTACCCATTAAGTGTTAATCAAACTGGAGGAATAGCATCACTATTCAATGTAGCTTTTCTATAACCAACCAGGCAGGAAATCATACTTGAATGATGAAAATTTGTGTTCATAGCAGGCAGACTGCAGTATGGGAGAGGAAAATGTATTTTACAAGAAAAGAAAAACCAACTTCAATTGCTCATGCAAGAAGTAAAACGATGGAAACAATGTTTTACAAAAGAACTGACTGTGCCAACGATGAGAATGATTCTGCTGTGGCAGTTCCCGGCGGGTTTGAATCATACATAGCTTATCATTTATTTATTAAAGAAAAAAAGAAAAAAAACAGAAGAGGAAATATCTGAATGATATTTCTCTGTAAAAAATGTATCGTATTGAGTGCTAACTCAAAAACACAAGCAAACTTAGGGTTTTTTGGGGGGGAAAAGAATAACAAACAGATTCTTTACTGCCTGTATGCACATATCTGAAAATTCCTTGCAAATGGCAAATCAAACTTGAAGAATACTCCATGCCCTCTCATATTTGATTCTGCTGGCTTTATTCAGAAATTAAATTTTCTGTTGTGCAAGACAGTTACGCACCAGCTAAATCCCAGTTATTCTCTCACAGAAAGATCTCCTTACATGAGGAATCTTTAATAAAAACCTTGTCATGAAGATTCAGAAAAGAGAAATTGAATTCCTTGAGGTAGAGAAGTCTGAACAGTAGGAGACAAGTGGTAGCTGTGTTTTACAGCTGTAATAATGGCAAAGAATTAAACAAATTAATTTTTTTTTTAAATGTTAAGTTCCTTCCTCTTATATTTCTTTAATTTTCCCCCAACTTACAGCTTCACATATAACTTCAAAAAAATTAATACAGTGAAGATAAGTTAAATCTTTTTTATGCTTATTTAATATAATGTATGAAAGGCAGCCTTTTAACAGGAGCGTCTTAGAATAAGAGTATTCATGAGACTCATTCATACAGGATAAAAGAATTAGAGTGCTGCTTTGCTCTGTCCTCTTGGAGGAGAAGGAAGGTACAAGTGGTTATGTGCTTCTTTCTGCTCTCTGTGTTTGGACTGGTTGGGGCAGAGTGCACACACGTTGGGAAGGGCTGTCATGCACAGCAGAGTTCCAGTGATGCTTGCTGGCTCTGATGGAGTGTTTCAGTAGTGCATGGCTCCCTGGCACTGTGCATGTCCTTTCTGGAACCTTGAGTGCCTCTTCAAAGAGAGCCTGTGAAAGAGAGTAGTATAAAGCTAGTAGCACTGTTGCTCTGGCCTGTCAGACTTACTGGAGGAGTGAACTGGGCAAACATGGTGGAAAACATCTTCACAAAGAGCTGCTGAGATGGGGCTTTGATATCCTATGACTGAATCCTGCTGCCTTGTCCATTCGGAGTTCTCCATGGTTTGGCTGGAATATGAGCCCAATTATCACTATTTTCCTGAAAATACGATGGACAGTAAATATATGACATGATACTCACTTTATCTGTGTCCATTTGGCCCTATCTGTCTAGTGAGTGCTGCTTTCAGAGAGTGAATTTCTTAAGTCATCCCTTAGTAGTCCTAAAGCTACTGATTCAGATGTGAGTTGTATTCAAAATGTTCCATCTCTGTGTAAAAATGTAGTTTTAGCAAAGAATTTTTAATTGTTTTGGTGTGGGTTTTTTTTTCTAAGAAACTCTTGCTCTTCCAGCAAAGCTTTCTATTCTTGCAGGTCCCAAAGGGAACTGCAGTTATTCAGGATCTAATATTGTTCGATTATTCAGAATCTAATATTGTTCTGTTGACAAGAGATGGAACTCTCTTGCCAGCAGTTAGAAGATTTATACTGGAACTAAATTGAACAGAGGCGCCATGCAAGTGTATTATTGGAAGGCTCATCAGACAGTAGATTAAATGCTGCACAAATTCTCATGCAGGCTGTAATTGCAACTGGTAAAAGCACAGAGGAAGTTGCAAATTTTGTTATGGATACCAAACACTGGTTTAAGTCAACTTTAGAGTATTCTCAAAGGACTACTTCCTCCTAAAAACAATTTCAGAAAGTTACTAACAGTGTTTTAAATGAGAGCAAAGATAAATAAATATATGCTGAACATCTGGGAAGCAAAGCATTTAGTCTTTAATAGGGATGATCTTGCTGATAAAATATGTCTGAGTAGTTGTACAGACACAAGCACTTCATGGTGTTGAGTAGATAAGAAGTTTTGCTTGACTAACAGAGGGGGACAACAAGCAGTTCTTTAAAAAGATTGCAAAAATGTTTTTACTTTGATGTGTAGATACCTAAGCTGTGAGCATTTTATATGTAAAAAGATTCATGACACTTGAGCAGCATCATTAAGACACACAAACAATAATAGGAGCATTAAAAAACCCTGTGAAATTACAGAACATTCATGTCTTAGTAAACCTGAGACTTCCAGATTTATCAACTTGAATCACAGCTGCTAATGATGTGTCAGGTTGGTCCTGCCAATTATACACTATTTCAGAGCTGCCATGCTGGCTGTCTTGAAAGTGTTGTTCAGGTGTTTAATGGGACTTCTCTTTATGAGGTTTGCTGGTTTGAAAGCTAGTGAATGGGGTTGGGGAGGTCAGGAACACATTTGTGGCATATTGAATTTATAGGAAAAAGCTAAAGTGCTGACTAGCTGATCGTGACAAAAGTACTAGCTTCAATAGAAATAGAACTGCCTATTTTAGCTTATTTCTCCAGATTACTTTAAGCGTTTGATTACTTTCCATTCACTTGTCACTAGAAGTTCATTTCCACAAATACATAACAGAGACTCAGACAGTCTACCCCCACTAATTCTTCCACCCTTCAGAGCAGCTGTGCCAAGTTCAGGGAACATTGAAGCTGTGGAATACTTTCCTAGTGATGGTCCTATTTGGAGCTGTTTTCAGTAATTAGTACTAGCTCTAAAGGACATTGCAGAGGTCAGTGATAAATTCCTCACTTCGTGGTTTCAGAGCTTTGTATGTAACTCAGCTCAGTGTTATGAAAAAGCAGCTGTTGACAGTATTTCTGCATTAATTACACTTTAGAGTACTTAATTGTAGCTAAGGACAAGCATGTGCAATCAGTCTTTTTTCCCATGCTCGCAGTCTCTCTTGCCAGTGAGCTCCACTTTTGTCTTGTGAGCCTGCTGTGCCTTTAGTCCAGATGTTTCCGTGCCAAGAATTTGAAAATCAGTAACATTGCAAATCCAGATTTAGTCAAAAGAAAAGTTAGAGATGTGGAAACAGCTCATTGAAGACGTCTTAGTTAAAATATGTTTTTCTTCTATGTGGACTTCAGATTCTGGTAGGATGGAGATGACTGAGATGAATTGTGGAGTTTTGCATGTCAGACAAAGGATGGGAAGTTTGAGAAGAAGCTGCAAAACTGCAGGGCTGCTTGTTGCTGCAGAGCCTGTTAGGTGCCTTGCAGTCAGGCAGTAACATGAAAGGCTGTCAGTCTACTGAAAATGAGCTTGAACCGTTTGCTTTGGCCTAGATGCAAATAATGATCCATGTACACCTTCAGTCTGCTCTTAGGTAGGCCTAAAAGGCATGTGCTATAGAATAGTCCTAGAAACATCTTCAGTACCTTACACAGAATTGTTTTATGCTGACATCTCAAAGTGGTGTCTTTGTACCCTACTACATGGAGAAGAATCTCATGTTTCCTGAATTCTGGTGATGTACTTTTGCTACTGTTTTTTAAGACATAGGAACTTTGTTTCAAGACCTTTACCCTCAAAGTGCTGCAGCTCCTAACACACTTCGCTGTTGACCTACTGATGTCAGGAATTTTAATGTTACTGGATTGATTCCTTATGTTCAGCATTTGTCAATCTTTTTTGCTTTTCAAGTCATGTTCTGATGAGACAAAAAAGTCAGGTACTGAGAAATTAGTTCAGGGATCTCTACATGTCTGAAATGAAATCTGGCACTCAAAAATAGAGTAACAGGGAAATCTTCAGTATTTGGAGCAACATAAGTAATTTTTGTTAAATGATAGTTTATATATCTTGTATTGATATTTTTGTAGTGTTACCAGTTCTAAGATATTCAACATGAAATCTGTCTTTAATCAGCTGGCGCCAATTGCTTGACAGTGTATGGGATAAATCAAATTACTTAGTCTTGTGTATAATAGACTGATGTCTCCACTGCTACAGGAGCGTCTTTATTCTAGTCAGCACTGGGAAGTGTACCAACTGAGCTGCCCCTTGACTGACAGGGCAGGGCTTGTGCCTCTGGGGCTGCCTGCTCTGCACTTAGGCTGCAAGCAGAGAGCTTCAGTTTTCCAGAGCACCTCAAATTAGCAGCAAATTAGCATACTGCTAAAACTTGTGAAGGACAAAAGTAGTATGTGAGAGGATTTGAAGGGAAGTCTTATACTAGAAGCAGAATATGTATCATGGAAATTCTGTAATCCCTATCTTCCTACTTAGAAGATCGGGTAGGCAGCCAGGTGGGATTTCACTGCTCATATTCCATAGGTACTACAAAGCTGTCATCTGTCAAGCGTGGTCCCCTGGATCAGTTTGCTACTCCGGTTCACCATGAGGCCACACAAACAATCCTATGAACACAGCTGGTACCTAGACAGCTTGGGGCAGATGAGTAAAGAAGGGCAGTTGGCCAAGTGCTACCTTCCCTTCTGGCTACCCACGCCCTCCCTTGAGGGCATATCAAGTCATGGTCTAATATCCTAAGTAGAACTTAGGGCAAAAGAAGGGGCCCTGCTATTACAGTCATTTGGTGCACCAGGAGCTTCCTGTGATTGTGTGGTCTGCTGCACAGCTGCACTTGCTAAAACTATATTGTGACAAATGCAGACATTTCTGATCTGTAGATGAATAGAATCTGGATGAATGTTAACAGAAGCACTACAAACACTGTCACACATCTGATACTCTTTGTCAGTGTATCATTGGAAGCTGCCTGCTGTCCAACATAGCTCCTCCAGAGCGGGCTGTGGATCAGCTCCTCTGGAAGTGGAGTCCTACCAGTGCTGCTTGTACTGGACTCTCAGATGCAGCTTTGTGTGCATTTAATAGGAAATGGGTCTGATATTTGTTAACAGATATGCTATTGTATCCATTTAAAAATGTACAGAGATCTGTTCTAAGCTTTACAGCTGAGCACCTCTGTGTGGGCAGCCGTGGTGTCGAACAATACTGACATTCAGTGGTTGATTATACTTGCCACCCTTGTGTGACTATCAAGGAGATTTTGGAAGGCTTTAATGTTCAATGCTGGCTAAATTCACAACATGTTTACTGGAACTGGATTAAAGCAATTGTGTCAAGGCTCCTTTATAAAAATGCTGTGCTCACAGTATTAAAATGTTCTGGTTTTTTTAACAAACTAAATTAGAGATTAATTTGGTCCAGGAGAGAGATAGTAGAAACATGCAATAACGCTTTGTAGCTTTGTTTCCTTTCCCACTTTTAAGCAAATTTGCAATCACAGTTTCTAAAAGAACTTCCCTTTACATTCCCTATTGGCTTAGATGAATATTTTAGTCCACCTTTTGACTACTGGTCTTTTTTTTGTTGGCTACCAAAGACAGCATGCTCTTGACAGGAGGTATCTGAGACCTGGCATGGCCCCAGTGAAGATGGGCATGTTGCTGTCATGCTTGTGAAGGAGCAGCTGGAGTTTAGAATTTGAAAAGCTGGATCTTGGCTCTCTTCCCACATCTGCTGACTTAGGTGGAGGGAAATATCATGCTGACAACCTTCTTAAGCTGTCCTTTTTCACTGTCTTTGGTGAGCTTTGGAAGACACACTTTTGTTTTGTGAAAATCTGGAGGGCCAGACCATTTTTCATTGTTACAAGTGTATTGGTAGATGAGTTAATACTCTGGGTAGTTCAGATTCAGACACAGCAACACAAGCTCACTCTGGGTGGATCTAAGAGCTTATTCCATTATTTCGGAATGAGATTTAGTCATACAGTGTTTATACTCTTAAAATCTCTGTGGGACTTGGCCATGTGCATCTAGATGCTTCCATGCTATTTTTACATTAGAGTTAACAGAGAAGGAGCAAATTTTATCTGCGTTTTAGGACAATATCCTGGGCAAACATGGTAAAATTAATGAAAATTATGATGGGTTTTTGGTAGGTGTGTTTGGCTTCTCTTGGACATGCAGAGTTCATGGTGGTCTTCCTTTTTCAAGGTGTGGACACCCAGTAATTGTCTGGATCTCCATTGCTATCGTCTTCCCATTTCCACCACATGCGCTGTGTCAGTTCTAGCACTCTGGCAGTGAAATAACTTGCATTAGGAAGCTGGTCTGACCAGCAGCTCCTTTTGCTGGGTCAATTTCTGGCTGGACTATTTTCCTAATTGCAGAGCCACAGACCTGCTCAAATCAATACCTGAGAGACAAAAGGGAGGAACAGCCAGTGCCAGGGGCAGCTTCTTCAACTACAGATGAATTTATGCTTGACATTGAGTACCAGGTTAACTTCACCTTCAGAAGCTGCTGTTGGGGTTACAGTTTGGTTTGTTTTCTAAGCCCAAGTTTTAACTTATTTTTTAAGAGGATCATTATGCTGCAGGTCAGCCAAAGCATTGTATCTGTCTCATGTAAAGGCTGAAGAGATAAACTGAAGTTTGCTAGCATTTGTCACCTCTGTAGATGCAGAGATAATAGTCTATTCATTTTATCAACTACTTAGTTCACTTACTATCGCATTGAAAGTAGAGAAATAGACTTGGAATTATTTTTGTAATAGGCACATAAGCTGCTTGCCCCACGAATAAAATGAAGGATCAGTGGCTGAGGCATGTTACTTGTAAATGTTTAAAGAGATAAGAAAAAAGTTACATTCCTTACCTGCAGTTCATACTCCCCTTTTACGTAAGTGAGTTTTTAAGTGAAAAACATTTTATGTAAACATATTTTGTGCATGCCATGCACATTTGAGGCAGTTTTATCCATTAAATCAGATTTAAATGGCTAGTTTTGTGTACTTTTAATGAATTCCAACCCTTTACCCAAGTGCAGCTTGGCATAGATCATAAGACTAATCTGCCAGCAAGTAAAAAGCACTTTTCGAGTTCAAGAGCTGAAACCTGACAAGCTAAAGAGCTGTATCTTTAAGACAGAGCAATTTTGAGTTAAGTGGGCAACTGCCAGGCCAACTGCCATAGGAAACTTTCTGTACAAGTAACTCTTTCACGTCGGCAAACACGTTTGAGCGAGTGCCAGCTTATGGGAGTCAGCTTTTCTTAAAGAAATAAATTTCACATACCAGATAGGGATGAAAGTGGAAAATGAGGGTGCTTTCTTCATGCTTCCATTATGATATACATAAGCAACTTAATCCAGTGGCAAATATTTTTTGGTAAAATGTTCTTGTAAATAAAGAAAATGGAATTCAAAGAAAAGCAACAAAGTAGATATTTTCCCTAAATTCTCAGTGCATGTTAATAAAGAATAACCATCGTAAGAAAGGGAATCTGGATATGAAATGTCCATCCACATATCCTTTTGTTTATTTTAACTTCTTTTAATGTGTTTCCAACAGAAAATGATCCACAGCCTGTTTCTTATAAACTGTTCTGGTGATATCTTCTTGGAGAAGCACTGGAAGAGTGTTGTGAGCCAATCTGTCTGCGATTATTTCTTTGAAGCTCAGGAGAAAGCAATTGATGTTGAGAATGTGCCTCCTGTCATCTCAACTCCACATCACTACCTCATCAGCATCTATCGGGATAAAATCTTCTTTGTGTCTGTCATACAGACAGAAGTGCCACCACTCTTCGTAATTGAATTTCTGCACCGAGTAGCAGATACTTTCCAGGTCTGTCACCATTCAATGATTTTAAAATTCAGTGTCTGAAGGAGGCCTATGGGGAAGCCAAAGATGGACTCTTCGTCAGGAGATGTGCTAGGACAAGGAGAAATTAGTACAAACTGAAAGAGGGGAAATTTAAGCTAGATATTAGGAAAAAGTTCTATTCTGTGAGAGTAGAAAGATAGTGAATGGAACAGGTGGATGCCCCAACTGTGGCAGTGGTCAGGGCCAGGTTGGTTGGGGCTTTGAGCAACCTGATCTAGTGGGAGGTGTCCATGCCCATGACAGGGGGGGTTGGGATTCCTTAACATTCCATGATTTTATGATTCTAAAATGACTTCAAGGGATTTTTTTGTATAAGCTTCTTTTAGAGCAAGGTAATAAACCCTTCTGTGAGTGACTTTTCTGTCTGCAATTTTTAAGTCAAGCACAGTATAGCGTACAAAGGAAAAAAGAGGTTTCTTTTGTGCACTCACAAGCACCAGAACCCAAATCCAACTTTGTAAATGTTGGGGTTTTTTTCTGTAAGCTTTTGTACTATTAATGTTATGTAGATGGGAAGAAGGAGCATGTAGTCAGGCAACACGCACTCTGTAGTGAGGAAAGGGCTGCAAAGTGACTTGTCAACCAATTTCACAAATACTTTATGTAAAGGAAACGCTGTGAAGATTGAGCACTGCCAAAAGATAGTATCTTTATCTTGTAACTGAAGATGTGTTAATGTTCACAACTAGAAGGACCTTTGTAACATAAATAGTAGCACATCACATTGCATTATTTCACTGTTCATGCTTGTATTTATTTGCAGTTAGGTGATAAATATAACATTAACAATATGATGCCATCAGACTATAGAAATAGTCAGTTTAGGCACTAAAATGCCTTCATATATTGGAGGGTTTCTGTAAGAAAAAACCAAACAAACTTCCTTTTGCAAAGCATTCTAACAGGAATAAAAATCCTCTCTTTTGTAATCTCTGAATTTGTTTAGGATTACTTCGGCGAATGTTCTGAGACGGCAATTAAGGACAATGTAGTAATTGTGTATGAACTTCTAGAAGAAATGCTAGACAATGGCTTTCCACTGGCAACAGAATCTAACATACTGAAGGAGCTGATCAAGCCTCCCACAATTTTGCGCTCTGTTGTCAACTCCATCACAGGTATGAAAATATGTAATTTCAGCAATGATGGCTGTTTAAAAAAAAAGCCCCATCTTTTCTAAAAAATAGCCCCATCTTAGCTAAAAAATAATATATTGGTGTGAATCTGTAAGGTAAGGGCAGTGTCCTGCCACTTCTCATCAATAGGAGTTGAATAAAAAACAAGTCCCTCCTTATTTGCAGTTTACACCTGGCCTCTTTGCTGTCCTCAGAGGAACTGCCTGGTTCAGCCACAGCTGCTGAAGTCCCTCAGGAACAGCAGCTCCTAACACAGTCAGGACATATTGGAGACAGGTGCTTTGGGATTGGTACAGAGCTCACCCCAAGCCTTGAATAACTGAGGGGCACTGGAGAAGGTTAAGCATTTTGTAAGAAATCCATATAGGAAGGTATATAATAGATACCTAATAAATCCTTGATGGGTGGGAGCAGATAGCATGAAGGGAAGCAAATAGCCTGTCCTCATCTTCCACCCTGCCCCAGCACCAAGCAGCACATGGATTCATGTGGATTTGATTTCGCAACTGATTTCAGGCTGTTGTAAATGGGTCTGTCTTGCAGTGATGAGGCCAAATGTCTGTCAGCTGAGCTGGTGGAATCTGCTTGTCTGGCAAGCGGGTGCAAGGGAGGTGAGCCATGAGTGTCACGTGGGGGCAGAGAGATGTGAGATGGTTGCCTGTACATTGTGTTAGAAAAGGGGAGTAGTTGGGCTGCAGGGCCACACACGTAATACTCAGAGGAGCTGGTCTTTAAGGTAGTAGATATGGTTTGGTCTTAGAGTATAAATCTCATCAGTTTTAATTTCTATTATTTGGAGTTTAGTTAGGTTTTTTACATATGAATTGGAATGCTAGTAGTTACACTTATGAAAATAAGTGTTTTATCTAAAACTTTATTAAAATTCACTAGGAGCCTAAAGTGCCTGCCCAAGGCAGGCATCTTGTCACTGTCAAGAGCTCAGCACTGAGCAGGTGGAAACAGCAGCCTGAGAGATCTCCTATCTACCTGGCCTGGAGCACTGCTGCACCCTGCAAGGCTGCTGAGGGACAGACACAGCAACTGCTCCTCTTCAGAGATGCAGTGGGAGTGAAGAAATGGTTGCAAGTCCTCCACCCTGAGTTATAAAGCACATACAGGGGTAGACTTTAGGAAGGGATTTTTTTGAGTAACTATTTCTACTAGCTCAAAGGAATGAAAACTTCTGTTTTCTGCCTGCCAGGCTAGGGCCTGCCCAAGCAGGTTTTGTAGAAATGATACCTGCTGGCCACCAGCTTCTCAGTGAAGCTGTTTGACGTGGCAGGACACACTACCATGTTCATTGTGCCAAAGGGCACAAGTCAGCATGAGCTGTGGCCCTATCCCAAAACCTACTTCTAGCAGAGGGAGCTGTTTACACTGTGCTGGGATTCTGGCATCAGTCACCTAAGCCTCAGAAGTGATAAGATTTTTTCTTTTCCCTTTTTAAAGTATCATCAATTTACTTTATAACTAAGTAGCTCAGGAAGCGTTCTACTCCTGCTGGATGATATTGAGAACCAGGAGCCAAGGGTGAGAGCAAGGCAGGCAGTGACAGTGGTATCATTGGTCAGGAGCCCAGAAGTTGAGGCAACAGGTCAGGGACTGAACTGGATCAGATGATTAACAGGTCATCTACAGCTCAGTGATTGCCAGTAACATCCATCAGAATAGGACAGGTCAAGCCAGAAAGCCCAATCTGGGCCAGGGTCTGGATTGATTTGACACATGGTCAGGTATCGACATGGCTGTCATGTTGATGCAGGGTAGCTCAGATAGGTACTAAGGGTGAGACCCTCAGCCTAACACCAGCTCCAAGCAAAGATTGTAGGAGCCCTCCCTAAGGCTTCTTGCACATCTTTCTTGCTAATGACTCTTACCTGTTAATCAGACCTAAAGTCATCCAGCTAAAACTCTTGGGAGAAGGTGGAAGCAGGCTTAAGGTCCTCACAGGGAGCTGTCTTGTCTTGAATTAGTGATGAAATCCTCCATAAGATCTAGTCCCACATCTACTCCCACTCAAACCTCCTACTGACTTGAGTATTGTATTTTGCTGTGCAAGACGTAGTCTGAAAGCTGTTAAGTCTGGACACATGGCTCCAGTGCCTTCATGTCACCTCACAAATAACATTGAGGGGTCCAGGCTCTAGCCTACAGTACTTGGGGCAAGCCTTGCCTTGATTTTTAATTTTGACAGTTGAAACATTCCTTTTGTAATTAATTACTGATTTTAAGTTCCTTTTCATTTTTAAGGCAGTAGTAATGTGGGAGACACACTTCCCACTGGACAGTTATCCAACATTCCTTGGCGCAGAGCAGGAGTAAAATACACGAACAACGAAGCCTATTTTGATGTCATTGAAGAAATTGATGCAATTATAGACAAATCAGGTAAGATGCCTTGCAAACAGATATTTGTTTCTCGAGTGTGTTTACATGTAGCTAATGATGTTTTAGAGAGAATACAGTCCAACCTTCTTTTTTTTTTGCATATGTTTTATATACATGCATTTATATCTTCGGTAGAAATATTCAATTTAAAATTATGAGCTTAAGTATATTTCTTCAGTTCATCTTAAAACAGCAACATGCTCTGGGCTGCTTCGAGAACATCCACAAGAAGTATGTTTTCTGTTTGTGTATTGATTATCTCATAACAGATATAAATGGGGGGAAAAAGTAGTTGAAATGTGATGAGAAAATTATCTCCCATTGTTCCTGCCAACAATGTACTGTAGTCCTTGAAGGCCCTCAAGTGAGCAAGACAAAATCCTTCATTAGCTTTCTTCTGATAGCAAGCTAAACTTGGTGGAAAATAGTTGGACAGTATTGTTTTCCTTATATTTAAGGAGCCAGATATTATGAAGCATAATAATACTCCTTTCTTTTCTGTGAATGAAACATAATTTTCAAATACAGAAGCCTTAATTCTGATATTTAACTTCGAGGAGGAACCTGATAACTTGTATGCCAAGAAAAAAAAATTATGCAAAAAGAAAACTGCAAAGCTGTGGGCAGGAACCTGCAGTTTTATATTGGGGCCAGCAGTTGGCAAGGGTGAAGACTGCAGGACACCCTTTTGTGGTGGTATGGGGCAGGGAGCAAACCTCTAATTATTCATTTAGTGCTGCTGTTGTAGCAGTGTCAGTGTTGGTTTGATTCTGTACACCACCTCAGCAAATGCTTTGGCTACTGTTGAAGCAGATAGTCATAAATAGCCATTGTGCAGCTCTTACTCTCCCCATCTTGAAGCTAAAGGAAAGTGGCCCTTATAGAGCCCTTATAGAACGTGCTGGTGACTGTGTTACTGTCCTAGCTCCTTAGGATTCCCAGGAGTAGTGTGAGTGCTTAGTCTGAGAAGGTACAGTCAAGACCATGGTAGATTTCTGTGTCTATTTCAGGCCAAATCAGTGTGGACTGAGTGTTTAATTTCCTACTGAGGATCTGCTGCAGTAGTCATAGCTACTCTTTTCTGCTCTGATCCCTTGGGGACTAGCAATGCAAGAACCCCTCTTTATAGCCTTCACCAAGACTAAAGTAGATAAGGTTCTCCCCTAGAATAGGGAGGTTATCTTGTTTCACAGGGATATGGTCGATTGCTTTAACTTGAAACAGGACCACTTCTTTTCAGACAAAGTATAAAGCCACCATTTCTCCTTTCCCTTGCCTAGATAAGCCAGTTTCTACCTATCTTCTAAAATTACCTTTGCATGTGGAGTTAATTAATTAGTCCAAGGTCCTGCTTATGCCTTTTTATACTTAGAAGATATTTCAGGAAATTAGCGTTTCCTGGGTAAAATGCTTGGTACTCTTGGGGTTTGGGGTTTTTTGCTATAGATTTATTTAACATCAAGATGAATATTTAATTTCATTGTTAAACATTCTTAAACAGCCTTTACTTGTGAAAGCCAAAGTTAGCACCAACTTACTGCATTTTGACATTGACTGTTCTGATGTGCTTCAAATTCCCTGCACCACTACAACTTGCTAGTTTTCTGGAGACCAGGGACAGGAATGAAAGAAAAGATTCAGAGCTGGTGTGTTATGAAATTCTTATTTGCTTATTGCTGGCAACCAGCTCAAGCACATCCAGTACAAGTCCTGTGTAACAGCTGGCACAAGTATCATGAACCAGTTTGGGACAGGCTGTTTGCTCTGGCTCATGTATTTTAGCAAGCTGCCCAGGACACAGGTAACTGGAATGACCTTTCCTAGCTGGGCTTGGCATGTTGTTGAGTGTTGTGCAAATGTCATCTGTGCCCTCTAGCTGCACTTCACCACATCTGTTAGGCCTTTCATAATAATGTTAAGTCAAATGTCTTGTTTTTCCCTGCAGGTTCCACAGTCTTTGCAGAAATCCAAGGTGTTATTGATTCGTGTATTAAGCTCTCAGGAATGCCAGATCTTTCTCTGTCTTTCATGGTAAATTCAGCCTATATTTGGGAATCTTAATTGCTCAGGATTTATTTTTCTTAGTGATCAGAGTTAAACAACTTTAAGATCACTATCACTATTTCACGTGTTACACATATGTAAAGTAACAAGTTTTGCATTATATTGTAGAAGCTGCATTGTTCAGTAGTTGGAATGGCTTTTGTGTGTACATAAAAATACCCTCACAGGAGCTGCTGTACTGGGTCAGATCAGAAATCCATCTAGCTCAGTAACATGTCTCTGATAATGGTTACTCAGAGTCTAAGAAATAGGAATTGGGTAGAGTTCAGTAGCTAGCTCAAACTGCTGGTACTTGACAAGATTTCACTTACCGTTGTGCCACTCCTTCCAGAACCCACGGCTGCTGGATGACGTCAGCTTCCATCCATGTATTCGGTTCAAACGCTGGGAGTCTGAGAGAGTCCTTTCATTTATTCCTCCCGATGGCAACTTCAGACTCATCTCCTACCGCGTCAGTTCCCAGAAGTATGTTTCCATTCAGACACACTGCTCCTCCAGCTACACCACCTACTGCTTTCCACCTGAGTAACAGCACATTCCTCCTTGTTAAGGGGGGAATTTGCATTGTTCTGAAATGTGCGTGCTCAGGTTTTGTCTCAGCTGTTGCTCTGTCCCTACTAAAAGAAGAAAACTATTTTTCATTGACCTGCAGATACTCAGCAATAATTTTTCAGTGGAGTAAATCACACATGACAGCAATAGAGGGCTATTCAGTCCTAGGAACTATTGTTGGTGCTAGATGCTTTATGAGTAAGTCTCTGTGTACATGGAGGACTCTGAGCTTCATGAAGAGATTAAAGCAAAAAAAGTCTAAACTGCAGATATTTACAAACTAAAGCTTGATCTTACTAGTGGCTCTTCTGAGATTTGGCTCAGTGAGATTACTTAAAAAAAAAAAAAACCAACAACCAAATGAAGAGAGAATAGGACAAGGTATTTAGACGAAAGTAAAGAAAATATTTTTTCCTGTGATTCTCTGCTGATAAAATCACTTCAGCAATGATGCTGAAGAGCAGAGTATCACTTCACTTACCACTTCTGAAACAAACCAGTTCTAACTTGAACACCTACCAGAAACACAAGAACCATTTATGAGAAAGTACTTTATTTTCTTAAGCAGAGAAATAGCCAGGATGCATTCAGCTACTGTCTTCTCTTTTCAGCTTGGTGGCAATTCCTGTATACGTGAAGCACATGATCAGTTTTAAGGAGAATACTTCTTCAGGAAGATTTGATGTTACCATTGGACCAAAACAGAATATGGGGAAAACAGTAGAAGGAGTAGTCATGACAGTTCACATGCCAAAGGCTGTACTTAACATGAACCTCACTGCTACACAAGGCAGCTATACGTTTGACCCAGTTACTAAAGTAAGTCTTGAACTTTTATTTATTTAAATATTGAAGATGGCATTACTACAAGTCACCCATAATGCAGAATACTGGAACAGTGTTCCACACTTGGCAGAGTGCTCTGTTCAGCATATGTTTATGAATTAAAAATTTACCTTTAAAATTTGCTTTTTCAAACTTAGATACACACCAGCTCTGATTTCTGACTTTGACAGTATCCTTTTCCTTCCCTTCCTCTCTTTTCGCCCTGCTCTTTACACCCACTAATATCTTTCCTTAGTGGATGCAGCAGTATTTTGCAGATAGTTTCAGCCATGATATATTTTGCATATATGTTGTGGAAATATATTTTTCTGAAGAAAATGCACTAGCCTTGAAAATGGGTAGACAGAAAAACTGGGAGCAGGATATGAGAAAAAATTTCTTCTGAAAGATCTGCCTAAAGACACACAGGAAAATAAAATGTCTGAAAAAACATGTCTTGGGCTCCTGATTCCTTGACTCTGAGTTGGGGTTTGAGACCTAAATTTCATAAAGCTCCTGAAGCCTTTTAGTACCCAGGAGCCATTTTGCTGAAAAGCAGTTTGAGCCAAAACATTCTGCTGGCTCTAATACCCTGCTCTGAGCTTTCTGCTGCCCTTGGAATATCTCAGGCAGCAATTCATTAAAATTGTTAGGGAAAGCTCTCCAAGTAACGTTTTGTTTCAAAAACAATAGACCTTGATCTTTTTAAAAGAAAAGCACCAACAAAAAAACTTAAGGTGTGCTTTCCTCTCTGCAGAAATAAATTTTACTTTGTTTTTATCAAGAGTTGGGATAACTAGGTGGATTAAACTGCAAAAATTTTTAAAAGCATAGAGAATTGAGGTCTTTCTGCATTTATGACTTCATGATAAGAACAAACGAACCACCTCTTGTGGGTGAGTAAAGGGCCTACTTGGTTCCACATTTCTCCAATGAGTGTAAGAATCAATGGCAAACAAGTGAGCCTTGAGAAAGTTAGTCTGGCTTAGACAATCTCCTTTGGTCCAGTGCCTTGCTCCTACCCTCCTCATTCTTGTGTTTAAGTTTTTATGGTCTTTGTGCTGGTTACTGTCTTAGCTTCATGGATCCAGCTGACCCAAACAGACATCAGGGTCAATTATCCTTAGCAAAGGGAACAAGATGTTCTCAGTGCACAGACCCACACTGACAGGGTGAGAAAAAAGACCCATACCTGCAGGAGCCCTCTCCCAGCCAGTGACGTAATTCTCAGGGCTCCCAGGCTACTGTTTGTACCCAGCCTGCAAACTAAAAGCTGGACATAAACTTGACCTCATAGGTTGTTTCCTAGAATGCTACTACTACTATTCTCTCCTTCCTGACAAGGTGCTAACATGGGATGTGGGCAAAATTACCCCTCAAAAGCTACCAAACCTGAAGGGCATAGTGAACCTGCAGTCTGGAGCCCCCAAGCCAGAGGAGAACCCAAGTTTAAACATCCAGTTTAAGATACAGCAGCTTGCAATTTCAGGTGAGTGGGGGGGTATTACATGAAATTGGTGCTGGCAGAACGAGTTCGCATAGTAAATGAAATGGGAAACTGTTAATCATTTAATTGGAGGTGCAGATCTGAAGTCAGCTTGGTCCAAAATGATAAAGTCTGATTTACCCAAACCTGACAGTTACCCTCGCTGGAAGATTTCTTTGCTGGGAATTGTGAATTCTCAATTGTTTTGCTCAAGAAAGACCGTGAGAAGTATACAGAAGAATGGATTTTTCTTTGTTGACTGGTGCATTAAACATGCAGACGTTTCCTTTTAGTGAAGATTGATGGATGATGATTTAGCATGCTGCTCCTGACATGCTTTAGCCTTGTACCACTAAAGCTCTTTCTAGTAGTCATGAAAATGCATTAATTTTGAAGAATGCCCTTCTTACTCTTTCCTTCTGGAGCTGGTTAGTTTTTCGTCTTTGAAACAATCCGCAAGTAAAAGCAGAATGAAGTCTATAGGCTAAGTGCAAAAGTAAATTTAAAGCAGACAAGGCCTCAGTCTGCAAACACTTAAATCATGTGAGTTGTCTCTGTGTAAAGTGCTTCTCCAAGCGAGCTTTGCAGGATGAAGGCTCTAACAGTGCAAGAACTCGCATTCAGAGAGGCGGAGGGGGGGGATGACTGAAGGCAGTTGATGAGAGTTGGTGGTAGTACATGTGGTACCTTTCTCAATAGGTACCAGGCTATGGCCTTTTTGGCCCCTAGACTATTTGGAGTAAATAACAGTTCCTGTATAAGAACAGCATCCTGCAGTTTCCTCCTATACTAGTTTAAATCTAGCAAGATAGAGCTGGTCCAGTGGCTGGACACCAAAGATAACAGACCTGTGAGAAAGCACAAAGCAACCTGAAGCTGTAGGTAATTAATAGCTACTGGCCTTCCTCAGGGAGTAGCAGAGGGATTGCTGGTTCTTGCAATTACGACTTGGAGTGATAAGAATTCTAAAACTTGTCCTTTGCTTCATCTCCATGATCGGAAAGAAGTGCAGTGTACAGGAGCTCTGGAAGATAGACTCAGTTGCTCCATAGTTCATCTCTTGGAAGGAGGATGTTGGCTTATGGAGTAGAAGAGAAACAAGATGTTGCCCTGCCAAGACAGCTATGATTAGGTGACAAGAATGTTCTCATCTGCCACTCCAAACCAGATGAACTTGTGAAAGAAAGGAAAACGAGCTTTCAAGACAGCCAGATTTCTAATCAGACTACTGTGACTCCTAGCATTCTGCTTTTAACTTTGTACTTGTCTCTGTCTTTTTTCAGGACTGAAAGTGAATCGCCTAGACATGTATGGAGAAAAATACAAGCCTTTTAAAGGTGTCAAATACATTACAAAAGCAGGAAAATTCCAAGTCAGGACATGAAAAGATGCTAAGAGGAAATTCCCCTTAAAAAAACTTGACTGCTTAGTGACTTATGTTGGTTAGGTGCCAATTGATTAATAGACACTGATTAGTTTGGGATCAAAGCATTTGTGCACAGCAGCTCTTAAAATGAAAGCATAGCTTAGTTTTTCTTAATATGGCTTTAAAACAAGGCACTTTTTTTTCTATTACACTTTCACTCTTTTTTTACTGAATTGTTGTGCTGGTGAATAGTTTGATATGGGCAACCCACAGAATGTTGCAAACACTACACTGCCAGTCAGATACCAAAGCCCTGAGGTCAAGCACATTCTGAAGGCCAGACAGGCCACTGGAAAAGTCTTCTGGTGGCGTGTTTTGCTGCTGCAGCCACCTGCAAAGAAAGCTCAGTTCCACCCACAGCCAGCTGCAAGCTGCCATTCCACAAAGCAACATGTAATCCCTTCAGAAACAGAGAGCAGCAGTGAGACGGGCAAGGGTCCCCCCAGGGCCTGGGATGTTGCAAGTGTTACTCCTGAAAAAGCTTCTGATGAAGTAAAAAATAATTTCTGTGTTGTTTACAAGAAATCGCCTTTCTTAAGAAGCATTTGCCTTAATCAGCTTTCATTTCTGCCATCTGCAGATGAGCTGATAAAAATAACATCCTGCATTAAATCTGGGAGGTGATTGTTGCTTCAGTAATCCACTTTCTTTCCATTCAATCCCATCATCCTCATCATTTTTTTTAAGAATACAGTTGCAGAGAGTAAGATCTATTTTTTATGTGAAGCCTTTGCTTTGATTTAGATGTTCCACTTGTTTGAAGTGGATGCCACCAGGTCTGTGCAGTGTGTACCTTCGAGCGTAGCTTTTTAGATAGCACAGTAGAACTGTCAAGTGTATTTAATGGTTGTGTGCTTTAATGTTCTGAAATAAAGGGAACTCCACTGCAAATATGTCTCACCTTAATGAAATGTTTGTGCTCTTGTAAACCATTCATGGTGCTCTTAAGCAGGAGGTATCTGATACACTATTAAACAATGACTATTTGCTATATCTTTACTGAACTTGATCACTATGCAGCTGCTTAGAGTTTTAAAAGGCTGTTAATAGCACAATAGGTAAGGTCCCTTTCATATTTCTTACTTTTAAATGGCAGCTATTTATTTATGATATTTCAAAGGCTCAACAGTCAGAGCAAAGCTGACTGAACTTCTTGTTATACATCAACAAAACCATCTCTCTAAACTGATACATACTCCAGAGTAGCTATCAGGTTCCAAGCCATGCATTTGGTCAGTATTAATTAAGGATGGGATACTGGAGACCCTTTGTTTGTCTAACCTGTTTGGCTTACAAATCAATGAGTAGGTACTAGCTTTGCTTCAGATGAAGAGTAGGAACCAAAGTCACTTAGTAGTCAAAATTTCAAATACTAGGACAAAAATAATCCAGTCTGGAAAGAGGAGGGGAAATCCGTCTGAACCCTGGCAGCAAGTCAGTAAGGAAAGAAATGGGCATACAGTGTCTATTTTTAACTTCAGTATTATCATTAGGGTAAACTTGGCCATAAACAACCATTTCGAATTTCTAAAATTACAGTAGATAAAGCAGCACTACGAAGAACCAGCACTATGTTTCAGCAAATGGCATCCTTCAGTTACTGTACTTGTAGAAGAAATCTTGCCTTCAGAGGTAACAGGTAACATCCCAAGCTGATGTCGGAGCAGCTGGAGCTACTCTCTGCATTAGCAGTCTGGAAATGCTGCTCCATGGCCTTTCAGAGCTGACACCCTTCCTGACCTAGGACATAAAGAAGTGTCAGAGCTCCAGTCCCGACCCCAGCACTGCCTCCCACATGTGACTGAACAAGCCTCCAGCTCCAAGACCTCGGGCACCAGGGAGGCTCCCACAACAGCTGTTGTCAGGGGAAAGCCCAGCTCATCACCACAACTCACTGTCAGCAAGAACTGCACTCACCTTTAGGAAACCAGTCTAGGCATGGAGATGTGTTTTGTCAAGGAAATGGTTGCAGGTGTGTGAGGCCGCTATCTTTTCTTGTGTATGTTCTGGTTCCTTCTGTATCTCCAAACACAGGAAACTCAACTGCAGAAGGGGGCCTGTGTTCCTGTTTTGTTTAAAAAAAAATAATGTACCAGCACTTCTCTGAAGAGTAGAGTTTAGGGAATCAACAGGATCATTAGCAAGGAATTACACTGCCAAGTTTTGATCTCCCCTTCCCCTCATGTCCAGCTCTGGGAGTGCTGACAAAGGTGGTTGTCTGTCAGGGTCTCATCTTCTTTCAGATATGGAAAGAACAGTGAACAGTACAAAACTCTGAATTTTACCAATTATTACTAAATACCAGGTGCCCTCTAGGACTATGGGGCTATGTTTGGTCCTACAGTACCAATAAACATTGGTTCCAACAAGTCAGAACATAGTGTGCTGGCAGAAATTTTGAACAAAAAATGTTTATAAGATGCTCTTTCAGTGACAGAGTGAAGGAAATACAACAGTGGTTTCATACTCATCACCCTGGCATTCACTTTGAAAAGTAAAATTCACATTAACAAGATGCTGGTCAGAGCAGTAGTTCTTCCCTTACTGACAGGACCAGGCCAACCCCATTTTAAGTTTTCACAATACAGCAGATGACTGTCAGGTCTCAGGAAAATCTGTTCTCTCCCACTGAACACAGCCTCCAGTAAATTCTTTAATTACTAGTTTGACAAGCACAGAAGACAAAAAACCTTTGTTTAATCTCATGTTTGAGAAACTCTACACTTTCTTTCTGTTCAGAACATGTAGAAACAACAGTTCTTGAGCAGCTTTTTGCTGCTCTTCTTGTTACAGCATCATCCACTGCTGTTATCATTAACACTCAGAAGCTGATTTTTGTACAAATACATTTTTATTGTTTTAACAGAACGAAAGAAAGGTTGAAAACATTGGACTATAC
Source organism: Ploceus nigricollis (assembly GCA_013399945.1). Classification (NCBI taxonomy): domain Eukaryota; kingdom Metazoa; phylum Chordata; class Aves; order Passeriformes; family Ploceidae; genus Ploceus; species Ploceus nigricollis. The sequence continues at coordinate 1,150,308 of VXBC01001521.1, forward strand.
AATACATTTTGGTTTATAAACAAAGTTTTATAGTGGTAAAACATTTATAAGTGACATTCATGGTCTTGTTCAAATTTTTGCTGCACTTCAGGTCTGAAGACCAATAGTGTTCAAAAATGCAGTAATTGCATAAGGTGGTCAAGTATCTCAGCTTCTATAAACAGTTCGAGAACTTAGAGCAAACATTCTGGAAGAATATCAAAGGCAACCATGATTCATAATTCTCCTGCAAACATTCCTCAATAAACAAAAAGTGATCTTTGGCATAAACAATTATGTATTAAAGGCATTAGTAATATTGCATTAATATCATTCAAGCAACTAAACAGTGATGCTAAAATAATAATAATTAAAAATCTCACAGAGAAGCCTGGATGGCAGGAGCAGGATGAGGGGATGTGAGGAGCATTGAAAAGCAATAAAGGAAGACTATTTAGAAAATCCCTTTAAAATAATCCCTACCTATTCAGTGTTATGTACTATTAAATAGAAATTACTACATTAAAATTATGCTAAAGATCTGATATAAACCAACCAAATGCATCCAGGTTAAGGCTCTGGCACCCCTTCCTTCCTCTTCCTGTTGCAGGTAACTGCAAGAAGAGAGTACTAAGGAAAGATCCTAAGTACCAAATATTTCATGATACCCAGACACAAGGAGCAAATTCAAGAAGAACACGTGCCTTCTCTTGCTGAGGTCAGTTCGAGACAGTTGTATTATCAACAGTTTAACTTCCCTTTTTAGATAACAGTGCAATGAAGGGGGTGGAGGGGAGAAGGTCCAATCACAGAATAACTGCTGCAGGCAGGTAGAGGACAGCTGAGTGTGCTGTGTCTCTTCCTTTGAGCTGTTAAGACTGAGAAGTTTTTCCCCAAGGACACTTCTTTTCAAGGTGGTTTGATCATGCAACAATTCTCAGCAAATTAAGAGGGTATTATGAGGTCAGTGCTGATTTGGGCAAAAGTCTGCAAGTGTTCCTTGCAAATGTAGAAACTCAAGTTTTGCTTTCCATGGGACACTTAAATGAACGGGTATCAATATATGTATATATATATGAAGGCATACTGAATTATGGAAGGATAAAACATCTAAGTCTATTTTAGTAAGGGGAGGGAGTTTGGGGGGGTTTTATTGTTGTCATTGTGTTGGGATTTTTTTAAAGATACAGTAACACTTTGTTCAATTCACTTGAAAAAAAGGTTTTGAGACTCCAAACTCTACAAGCAGTAAAAATAATGAGGTATGTGCAGCATTAGGAACCATCATTTCCTGGTAGGCACTAGCTTACCTAAAGAGGGTTTCATGTCCCTGCAGAGCTCAGGTTTCAAGAAGCTTATGCTTCGTTGGAAAGAACAACAGTGAGGCTAAAGGTATTTTTAAACTGAATATCTTTATCTTTTAATTTTCACCTTGAGCAGCTGGAATAACATCAGATGGAGGGAAGAGGGAAATAATAATTGCATGTGCTCGTTTGGTTTTCAAAAAGAAAGAGCCAGCATGTAGCATTTTCTGGTCCTGGACATGCAGCTAAGTTAACAGAACCAGGATTTTTCAGCTCAATACATCGCTGAACTGAGCAAGGAAGGAGTTCCATGATTTAAGGTCTCCAGCCATAAGGCTCAAGTTGTCAACAGTGTGCCACTAACATAATCTGCAAAACCTTTCAGTACAGTACGAGAGTTCTGGAATGCCTACCTACAGGGTGACGGGGGGGACAGAGACAGCTCCAGTTTCTGTTTAAGTACTGTTGCCAGGCAAGAATCAAAAGCAAAAAGCATTTCAGACGTGGAGTTTTAATCCTCAGTTTACAACTGTTCTGCTGCCCCACCTTCCCTCCTTTAATCAAAAACCCCACACCTTCCATCATTTCTGCATGGTTTTAGAATAGCCAGATAAAATCCTGTTGAGAAGTTGAATGTTTCTGTGTCAATGATTGTCCCTAAAAAACTGCCAAGTAACCAAGTGTCCTAAACTCTCAAGACAAGCTTAAAGTGAGGTCCATGTTTTATATCATCACATGGAAACTACTGGAATATACAGTGCATAAATGAAATGTGCTTCTGGGAGTACAGAATTCACGAAGAGAATCTTGAAAAGCAAAAAAAAAAAAAAATTTAAATATAAGAACTGTCTACTGTTGGCAGCAAATTAGAGGTGTTGGATATCAAATGTGTTCCAAAGACATTTGAAATGCATTATCTTATAATTCATACCCTTAGAATGGGGCATTAGCATAAGCTAATCTTAAGCTCATGTATACAGCACCTTCTGCTGTTAATATATCTCTTCTGCTTCCAAAAAAAGGCATTTTATGTTACAGAAAACAATACTAATGTGGCAAGTATTTACTGATACCATGGGGTCTTTCTGACCCAGCGAAGAGTGAATCCAGCATCTGTTCTTATCTTAATGGATGCTGCTTCAGCTTCTCTCACAGTTTCCTTCACAGACTGCATGAGATTCTGGGCATTATGAACCAACATCTCAGTTGCCTGTCAAGATAAAGAAGAATTTCCAATATATCAGTAAATACCATGATTAGGACAGTAGCATCTAAACTCTTTGTGCACAAAAACTCCCAGTACAAATATATTAAGTCTGCTTCCTGAAACTATGAAAATATAAGTGAAGTAACTGTCTCTGGGAACCAGTGTTATCCTGACTCAAAACAAAACTTTCCCGTTCCTCACTGTGTATTTGTGCAAACTCTGAATACAACCTTAATGTCACTAAGTAGAATAACCTCACTCAGAAGCCAAAGCTGCAAGATTTCTCCTGAAAAGATGCATTTGAAAGGTAGCTGAGCTGCAGGGGACTCGAGATGATGTTGGAAAATAAACGTTTCCCCTGGAATCCACCCGAGGGCGCCCCTGCCCCTCCCAGGTCCAGTCTGCAGTGGCGAGTCCTTCCCTCGGCTTTTTACTGGGCAAAGCAGGAAATTAACAACTTGTTCGTCACAAAACTAGAACCCGAGTAGCTTTTTGGCTTGTTCATCTGTTAAACTGTAGCGATTCAGCCAGAAACCAAGGTGCTGCACTAAAGTTATCTTCTCTAAACAGCTGAGGTGAGCTTCAAAATCAAGTTCCCAGAACACATCTGATAGAACAGGTTGTATATTTGTCCCCATAAAAGTGATCAACAATTCCATGCTACCATCAGTTTTTACACCTCTTACCTGTTCTGACTCTTCATCACTGATATTAGTTCTGCCCAGCATGGTAGCTTTGACAGTGGAGAGAATTTTCAGCTGTGTACTGATGGTTGGGATTCGCTCACAGACCTAAGTAACAGGGATAAAAACCACTTCATATTGTAAACTGAACCCATACATTAGGCATCCATTTTCTTCAGATAAAATTTTTTATTTTCTTTTACTATTAGAAAATGAAATGAGCATAGAGGTGATCCTACAACCTTCAAGACTATCTGATCAATATTGGTAGGATATTTGAATCTTATTTTACTTGCTTTGGGAATATTATGGATGGAGATGATATTTTTCCATTCTTCCTCATGGAAGACTCCTCAAATGTCTGATTGGTTAGGAATAGCATGATATATATATTTGCCTGAGACTGAAAAAACTTAATTGCTGCATTTCTGGTACTGTTCTTTGATGCAAAGTAATGAGTGAATGAAATACAAAACAATGCAGACTTAGGACAGATCAGTATTTGTAACACAGTATTTTTTCAAAAGTTCTTTTGACATCAAATTCTAACTTTAGAGAATATATGTTCACATAAATATATACATATATATTTTTCCATGGGACTTGACAAAACTTTACAAGCCAAGGGAAGATACCCATGATTTGCTGGCACAATTCCTGTGCTCACCCCACTGAGAGAGGCACAGCAAAAGCAGCATTCGAGCAGTTCCCTCGTTACCTGAAGGAGGTTTGTTCTGATGCGCTTGTCCGTGCACTGCTTTGCCACCTCCTTGGCGAGCCGGGTGACCTCGTCGGACGCCTTGGCGATGTCCTTGGCGCACTGGATGAGGGCGCGCTTGTTGCCGCTGCCGCCTCTGACCAGGCGCGACATCTCGGCCATGAGCAGCGCCATGCGCTTCGCCGCCGCGATGATGTCGTTGCCCTGCACGGAATGACACAGTCACTGCTCCTGCCAGCACGCTGGCACGTCACCGCTCAGTAGAAACACTCGAGGAAATTAAGGGTGGAAGAACCACTTGTGAACACAGAAGGGGTTTCTTCAAGGAACAGGGAAGATCTGTACTAACTGCTTGTTTCTGACATTTTTTCCTAAACACTCAGGGAAAAAAGCTCACTTCAGAACTGAAAAAGAAGTTGTAAAGTGTTAGTTTGTCCATGGAATGAGTTACTGGTCTGATGACTAGATTTTAGGATAAAGCATGTTATTAGCATTTGAAATTCCAGATTTTACCCCAAAAAAGACTTCTTTTAAAGTAAAAAAAAAATGTGCTAAACAACCTGTTAAACCAGTTGTTGTCATAACAGTTGAGCATGGAATTTTCAGTGGCATCTGAAACTGAAGTTGTTAAAGCACCAGCTATGCTGCTAATAATGCTGAAGGATAAATGGAAAAGAATCTGATACATATAACTTTTGTCACTGGTAATGTGGAAGTAAGATGCAACTTTTACTTTTTTAAAAATTATTCCTTGAAAATAAATCTTTTTTGATACAATCTCTCCCTTTAAAATAAAGCCTCCAGGAGAGAAGAACATGGATTATCAAAAGATAATCTAGTGATATTTCTTATATTAAAATCAAGATTCCTTGTACATCAAAATTTACAGTCACAGAAATACATCTGAGAAGTATTTGATATGTGAATTAACTGTGACCAAGGCAAACCCATTTCTTATACACTGTTCCAAAGAGAAACCTAGTGCAAGGGAAAGCAGACCTAGCTGATTGATTGTTAGTAGTCTGTCAGTACATTTAGTATAGTTATCTTATTCCCTTTCATAGAAAGTTGTTAGTCAAAAGAGAACTATTTGGTGCTTTGAAGCATTCCTTTTGTGAGGATGAAATAGCAGCAGAGTGAGTTTAAGTATTAGTACACGCTTTCCTTGGAATAATCCCACAGATAATGACCAATGAAGTTCAGCGCAAGGAGTACGCAGTGAGAACCCAGCTGAGCCAAGGTATCCTCTACCCTGTGCGCACCTTTCTGTGACTCACTACAAGCAAGTTCAAGATGATATCCCAGGCATTTTACAGATACAGTGACCCAAACAGCTGAACTATTCGTTACCGTGACCTATTAGCTAAACAGCTTGCTACTATAACCAGTTAGGATATAAATGACAATAACACAAAGCTTTTCCATGTTTTCACGTAGAAGGATCAGTGTCTAACAAGTTATCCAAGCACCAGAATCTGAAAAGGACAAGAACATTTTTAAAGCCCTTTTTATTAAAATGGTTTAGTATAACTATCTACATAAGTATACACACACACATACATATGCACAATCCCCTAACTTCTGTTTGTTATGGGACACCAACCTTATTTTTTGCAGCATGCTATAAAAAGTGCCCAGTCTTGCAAACATTTGTGCTTAGACAGAAGACAGGCTACTTGTGAATGTCTGAACCTCGTTAGATTTCCACTGTTTCATATAGACAGGATCTCAATTCAGCAGCTAACAGCATTCAGTGCAGCTTCTTCAGAAAAGAATTCTCTCAAGACCAGCATTTGCAATACAGCCCAGTGCAAGCCAGCAGTCAGGCAGTCTCTTCCATAAACACTGCCATACAAAGCCATTCCTTGTTGGAAGGGATGTTAATTGGCGGCATCAATTGAGGCCAAGCACAATAGACACCTTAAATGACTTCTTGAATTCTGTAACTCTGCTGCATCCGGAAGTCATTAGGAAACCATTAACCATGGCTTCCCAGGTAGCACATGAATGGAAAAAGGAACCGAAGGGGAGGAAGACAATCCCTATTAAAATTTCAAAACTGCCATAACAAAGAAGACCAGGCAGATGCAAAGGGAGAGGAAGTCTTTGAATATTAATAAGTGACCCCAATCAAGCTTCAATCCGGCACTGACAAACAGATCTAGCAAACTTGTGAAGCCACTCTCAGTCCTTAAAATGAAGTGCAGACACACTTATTCATTCAGGATGGCGGGGCCCAGCAGGGATCAAGAGTGATGCAAATGTGTCAGCGTTCCAAGTGGCCGGATGCACGCGGATCAGTCCCCGGGGACTCAGGAGTACCTTACTAGACCACTTGGTTGCTTCCCGGTGTAGAGACTGAGCAGCAGCCAGAATGGGCTGGTTAACAGGCTGATTGGTTGGCATTAACAGCAGCTCAGGCTCGTAATCATCTTCAATGTCATAGGGGAGAGTGAATTCAACATCTGCATCATCCTCCTCATCTATAGCTACACCAGCCTCAGCCGCTTCATTAATCACAGTCACATCAGGCTTTGCAGGCGGCAGCAAGGGTGGAGAAACAGGGGACAGTTAGTACAAGAAGCAGAATTTGGTAGAAGAGCACAAACTGAGCAGTTTTAGTGACCAAAACATCCTCTTGGCCTCTCAGGATCTGACAAGGCAGCTCTAGGATCAGGTCAAGGAGAGGAGGGGAAGGAATATAAGATTAGCAGGAGGAAACAAACAGTTCACCTGTGAACCAAAGTTACCAAAAATATTAAGAATTAATTAATTAAGAATTCAAATATGGAGCAACATTTTCCATCTGAGCATTCTTCAGCTTCTGTAGACAGAGGCTGACCCACAGAACAATATTTTACTGGCAAGTCGACAATGAAATGAATGGCTTTTCTGTCTCAATGGAAGCTGTTCTGACTGCACAGGAGCAGGCACAGCAGCTGATGACTGTGGTATTTGTGCGGATACAAAGCTTTGTATGGAAGCCCATTCATATGTGTGATAAAAGCAGATAGCAGCAGAAAAGCCACTGACACAAAGAGATGGGATGGAAGACACTGTAGAAACAAGTACTGAGGTACCACACAGAATATGTAAAAGAGCAATGCAGGGTTCATAAAAGAAGAGGTGATGTTGAATGCCATGAATACTCTGAGTATTACAGTTCTTAAAGAAGACTGAAATGCAATTAATTAAAAAAGGATTATGAAGCTTATGATACTGTTTTGCCACGGTATGTTTTATCCATTGCCTTTAAAAAGAGAAAAAAAAAGAAAGGGGATTCAAGCAAATAAATTATGTTAGAGAAGTTCTCAGGGAAGAGGTAAGAGGTATAACAATACAGGCATTAATAAGACAGCAATATTTCAATACAAAAATAGTCTACAAGTTTACTAACTGTATTTCTCCAATTAAAGCCAAGTGTGATAAAAGTAAAGGTACCCTTACCAAAAACTGTGCATTTGCAACTGTGTTTTGCTTAAGATACGCTCTTTTAGAGAAAAAAAAACCCATCTTTGTCAATGACAACATAGAGGAATTTCGGAACTTGTAACACTTGTAAGGCCAAACCAACTCATCTTCAAAGGCAGCTTTTATTTAAGTCTTAATCTAATGAATAGTATCCAAATATCCCTCATTTTCTGATTTATCCAAATGAAGGGGGAGCCAGGGAAATTAAAGCAATAGACATTGTTCAGCTGGTGTTCCATGAGAAAAATGCAGTACATGAAAGCCCAGAATCCACTCAGTGAAGAGCAGCTTTTGTAAAGAAGCAAAAAAACCCAGATTTTCATTCTTAGAAGAATGAACAATGTTATCAACATTTTTTAAAGACTAAGTACTTGTTCACCCACTCCTCCCACTTTACTACAGGTAAAGTACCAGTAGACTGTGATCAGCAAAAAGGCAAAAGACAGTTGACACACAGTCTGTTGGAACTTCATATAAGCAAGACCTCATAGTTCTGTTTTTCCAGTTCTAGCCCATATTCCTCAGTAGCACTGTCCATCAATCCCTCTTCCAACCAGTCAGGTGAGTTCAGAGACTACAGAAGTGTTTTTAAAACTTCTTCCCCCAAAACAGACTGTGAGAATAACTGAGCTCCTACTGCTAAAATGATACTGCTAAAAAAGAATTAGAAGGACAATTGGCAGGCTGACTTACTGGTCTGTTAGTCTCAAATGAAAGAAACAGCAATGAATACAGTGTTTTATAATCTAAAATCACTGAACTTGGAGGTCTTTCATAATCAGCAAGGAGTTTTAAGGTCTGCTGCTTGGCTTTGCACTATTTAATGTAGAATGCATATAGTATATATATATATATGGTAAAAGCATTTTGTTACCTACTCTGTACTGTTAAGTTACTAGTTCTGGGATTCCAACATCAAAACACTTTTAGGAAACTGAAATTAAAGCTTTTAGCCTCAAAATTACCTTCTGAGATCACTAATACATTCCAGTACTGTCTCTTTAGTAATATAAAAATGTGTTTGGTATATCCAGAAGTATGGGGGAAATAGAGCTTTGGATTTTGGATAAGAGACAGTCAAAGAGATTTGCAGAAATTTCTTTTGTATTTTATCTGTGCTTCCAAAACAGATATTCCTTCAGCCCAAAGCACTGAAGCTGATTCTGTAAGCTATTCAAGTTTATCTCCTACTCACCACCTAATTTGGTGCAGAGAAAGGGAGAGATTATAAAAGCCAAATTCTGACCGTTAAATTTACACTTGCAGAAGCCTAAATCTCTGAAGTTCTTACTCTGCACTCAGCTTCTGCCAGAGAAAAAATGTAGCTCTTGGGGGAAGGAGGGAGAAAAGAAAAGCAAAACAAAGTGATATTAGTGTATATGAGACTGGCAAATTCACACTTCTTCATAGCACTGAAATGGGAAGGAAATTCAGGATTTCAGCCTTAATAGCCAATGTGACTCACTCCAAAAAAAGAATGAGACCAGGCCACCTATTTGGTCATTTTCCCATCATAAATGCATGAGATTAACTGCAAAATACCTTGCAGCTTCTTCCAGAATTAAGACAAACCTGGTCATGATTTCTGCAGCTGGCATCTGCAACATCCATATGGACTTTTCCATACAGACTTTTCAAAGTCAATTAAATATAGCACAAGCACAGGTATTAGTGACTCTCTAGGCAATACCAGCACCAAGGATCACAAACAGCTTAGCATAGAGAGCATATTTGTGTTCCCAGGGGTATGTTAATAAAGTGGTCTAGCAATTCTAAGTATTGTTGACCCTAGTCCACTCTGATGTTGAAAGGGTTTCTAATTCCTCCTACACCAGTGTTTTTACTATTTAGTCCGTGAAAGACACTGTCATAAGACAAAACACATTGATCCTGAAAATAAATTTAAAAGAATCCTTTTAGCACAAAACACTTATAACAAATTCTTACCTTGCTAGACCATTTCCGAGCTTCATCATGCAACTGTCTAGCAGCCATCATCATGGGCTGATTGATTGCTTCTCCTGCCTTTTGCTCTGGGAACTCTTCATCCTTTTCTTCAGGTGGTGGTGGTCTGGGTGGGGGAACCTCACCCTCTGGCAGGGGTGGTTTCGGAGGAGCGAGCTCATCAGTCAGCTAAGGAAAGCAAACATCTTATTGAGTGCAATGAAATAGAGCAATGATTGAGCAATTGATGCTGTCATGGCAAGACATAACTGACTTCAGGTCTTTTTCCAGTTTTTCAAGTGCTTCCTGTTAAAGAAAATACCATGTTTTAATCTTTCCTTTTGAATGCTGGATTGATATTTTTTAGACTTGAGGCTACTTGTATGCATGGCTGGCCAGACAATACCTTTTCTTTCTAAGGAACAATAACATACTTAAGTAATTTCAGTGTAATCCACACATCAATGACAACTGTGTGTTTTATTACAAACTACCTATACTTACATGAAGGTGCTCAAGGTCAGGAGGAGGAGGAGGAAAATCTGGTTCCTGAGGCTGGAAGGCTTCTCTGACTTTGGCCACAGCTCCCAGAATTTTGTATCCAGAATCCAAGAAACTCTTCTGCAAACCTGAACAAAAATTCCAATACCAGTTTAATACCAATTTAATAGAACTTGGTAATACTTAGAACACTACCCCCAAAAATTATTTCTATAATGTACTGTGCCAAGTACACTTACATGTGTATTTAAAAACTACCAAATTGTTTACAGCAGACTTGCATGCTTGAAATCTTAGTGTCATATGCAACATGCATATAATAAAGCCTTGGCTGAATAATAATCACTATCAATAGCCAAGTAATTCCCTGAACAACTTTTAGAATCAAAAAAACTACATAATATTTTGTTCCTATATAGTAGTATTACTTAAAACTAGTAACAAATGCTTCTAATTAAGAAGATGAAATTGTGTATCATACTAGAATGCTGAATCCTTTTCCCTTGAATATGCCAAAGGCCTTTGATTACATTTTAGAACAGCAGGATGCGGCAGTTAATGATATGAGCTTGATTTCATCATTCTGAGATGTAAGTGTACACCATATTTACATAAAAATATAAGAATAAGAAAAAAGCTGCATAAGAAAAAATGAGCACTACTTCACATCATCTCCAGTCAATAAAAGGCACATTTTAAATTAGCTGACTGAATCCTTACCAGGATCAGAAATGTTGCCTGCCACAGCTTTAGCATCCATTACCATGGGTGATATAGTTTTGCTCAGCTCATCAGAGGCTGCTTTAACAGCCTCCCGAAATTTAGGGTCTTCGGAATTTTCCACCTCCCGTTTTGCGACCAGCAGGATGCGGTTTGCTCGTCTGGCAATGCTGGTGGCACCAGCTACCAGCATCTGAGGTTGCATGTTGGCCATTGCAACTTTACATTTATCCAGGTCCTTCTTAATTGCCTCTTCTGATGCATCCAACAGAGATTTAGTATCAATGGCTTCATCCACCAACCCTAGAATAAAAGTTAAATATGTTAATATTCTAGTTTCATCTGTGGAAGGAGATATTTGGTATTCCAGAGATAGTTCAAAACCAGCAAAGTATTTTAAAACTGGGGTCAGGGGAAGAGTAGAAGAGGGCATGGAAATCAGACCAAAGTACTACTGCAGTTTAACTTGTGATTCTGTTGTACCTCTGTGACAGTTACCAAGGTAAAGCTTGTTAATGACACCCCACGCTCTTATTCCTCTACCATGGAATGTTGTTTCAGTCAAGAACTGGCTTACACAGTATATGCAGCAGAGATTCTTTCTTCACACCAAATTTCTTTAAGCGTATTCAGTACTTTTTGTACTCTCCCATTCATTCCAAAGGAAATAACCCTCTGGCTGTGCTTTTTACATTAGGGGTGATTCATAGTGAGGCAATCTCACTCTCAAGGCAGTGAGATTTAAAATACCCAGAATTTAATTACTGGGATGAAGGAGGAGATAGTACAGTCAGCTGCTCAGCAGGTCAGTACAAAGGATCTGCACTTGGAAAGGACTGAAACATTTCAGTGCCTCAGCAGGATCAGCAGTTTTGTCTTATTCTCTGTATTCATCAAGCTGTTACAGTATTTTGAACATGTTTTCTTTTGTTCAGTTAATTACCTGTCCTATTTCAACATGCCAAGATTATACAGAAGAAAACCTCAAGCTGTCACAGTGATATACTGCTAGAATAGCAACTGCAATAAAAAATGATGGTATTCTGATTTTCCCAAGAAAGAACTAAAGCAGCATTTGCTCCTCTACAGCTCAGTATTAACAGATAAGAAGCCAGCTATTTTGTATATTCTATAACATATACATCATCCTGGAGTCAGAGAGCACATTCCCACTTCTCTTAATTTATTTTTAATCAGTCATTATTCTCTGCATGTTTCATCAATCCAAACAGCATGGAGAAAAATCTATACAAGCTAGTTAGCCACAGGTAGGATCTTCAACAAAAATTCCTACTTTACCTGTCATTTTTTCTACATTATCAATCCATTGGTTTTTCATGGTCTCAAAATGTTCATAAGCAGCTTGATTTCCAGGATTTCTCAAGAGGATACGAGCTGCTGATACTACCTGCCAACAGAAGACATTTTAAATTATCAGTACACATCAAACATTACGCACATTCTTGAAAATGCATTTGTTTTTTCAGGACTGGATGTGTAGCTCCACATTTGAAAACCTAGTTCTTTAATTCTAGTGCAGTATCTAGCTCCTTGAGGATCTACCATACTTCTGAAATTAGTTGGCACAAATACTTCTTCCTGGAATTTCAATTATATACCAATTTATCTTATAAACAAGTCTTGAAAGCACTAAAGTACAATATTTATTACACTACCAACATTTAGATAGAAGTTAATTTTGGAAAAAAAAAGGACCATTTTTACATATTTTACTAAGCCTCAAAATAATTTTGTTTCAAGTGTAAGTCACAGACACGTCTGTCCAAGAGTTGAAAAATAAAACATGTCATTTGATCATTTTGTTCTACTTTTAGTATCACATATAGAAATATTTGCCATTCCCCTTTTAAGAGTGTCTGCACTATGTTCCTTATTGGCATTAACAACTTTCTTTGAGAACAGAAGCATAAGGAAAATTCCCCAGAAGTCATCCCCAGCCCTTTTAACAGCCCTTCAAACCCAGCAAGCACCTGTGGGGTGAGTTCCCTTGCTGATTTCACTGTTGCCTGAATGCCCTCCACAGTAGTTTTATTGGCAGTTCCAACTGCAGCTGCTTTTTCTGCTGTAGCTCCCAGTCTAGCAGCATGGTTTTCAAAGTTTGCTGCTCTTTCATCAAACACCTAGTTGTCAGAAGAGAAAAAAACATTAAAAAAAGCCCTAACCTCCTTAACAGAACACACAATTTCTTCAGTGTCAGAGATACCTTCATAACGTCCCCACTTAATTAATCCTGAGTGGTTGCAAAAGGACACAAAAGCTTTGAAGGCATTTGGTTTTTTTAATCTTTACATGACCAGACTTTCTTCTTTACTAACTCAATGGGACAACTAAGGAGATGGCTATACACTTTATAGCTTCAAGGTATGAAGTTCAATAATTCCTTATGACTACTGCTGCAAGGAATTAAAACTATTTTAGCTCAGAGATTCATCTTCAAACCCATAATACAAAAGTAACTATATCTGAAAGATAAATAAGGGGATTTACACTAAAAATTCACACTGGAAAAAAGATTCCCTCCTTTTACAGTCCTTAGATATTCAAGAAACAGAATACTTGGACAAAAAGCTATCCTGCCATAAAGCTGAATTCTCCAAGGCCTTGGGAATTATTTTGATCATGTAGCCAAAAGCCAAAATAGCCAAACAGAACTGCCAGACACTGCATTTTAGGTACTTCATGTGCAGCCAGTGGCTTTTAAGTACAGGAAACAATATCCAGCAAGAGAACAGGTTTAATCTGTTGATTAATTCTGGCATGAATTTGACTATTGTAATCAGCTTATGTAATGCTGAGATATAAAAATCCACCAACTAGTGTGTTAGAGATTTTTGCACAAGACTTTTGTAGCCTGCTGATGGCAATGTGATACCAACAACACAGGGAGACATTTTTGCCATTTACTGAAGTCAGGGACAACACTGTTTCCAGGGTTATACAATTCACAGTCTCCAGGAGTCTGGAGAGGTTTGCATAGTAATCTTTCTGTTGTCAGAATTAATACGCATGTACCACAAACTTGAGAAAAAATAGCAATTCATTTTTCAGAACACTGGTTTATTTTTCAAAATACCAATTCAGGTAAAATTAAACAATAACTGAAGCTTTATATGGAAAGAAAAGACCACGGGAGTATACTTGCCTCATCTCTGTTGGGAGCATCAGAGGGAGCAGTGGCTGCTACTGCTAACAATTTAATAGGAGTTGTGGTGTCACTAAAAACATCAGAAACTTCCTGGGTCATTGCTTCTTGCATTCGTGCTTTAAGATCCTTAAAAAAAGTGGAAAATTATTAGCATATGATAGAGGGATACAAAGTTGTAATGGTTCAAATCCCATAAAACCTTCTCTTACAAAAAAATGCCTATTCCAATGGCAGACATTAAGATAAAATTACCTTAAAAGTATGACCAATTAATCACCTTTTATATAATTTGAAATATACAAAGCTTACATAACACTCCTTGAAGCAGCATTAGAAGTTATGAACAGTATGATTTGAGACCTTGCCCCTCAAATTTGCAATGCTAGCATACTGTTTTCTTTTAAGAGAGACTTAAATTTTCCTTTTAAACTGTTCCTTTGACATTAACCCCCATGGCATGATAACAAGGCCTTTCTAGAAAGCTTGCTTTAAACACCTCAGCTAAACCAACATGTCTGTAGCTGCACTTTGGTTTCTGTGGAGGCCTCACACACACAAGGCTGGCTCAGAGGAGTGAAGGGTTTCAGTGCATCCTGTGCTTGCCTGCACAGAGCAGGTCCTTACCTTCAGCGAGTCCTGGAGCTGAGCAGCAATCGCCCTGGCCTGGGGGGACTCGCCCTCCCCTCGTGCAGCCAGCTCAGCCAGCTGGGCAGAGAGCTGGTCCACGCGGTCACACTTGGCCAGCAGGTCCTGCCGGTACGGGCCCATCATGACGTTGGCCAAGCGCCGGCCTTCGGCGACCAGCCCGCGGATGGCTGCCTGGCCTGCAGGGGGACAGGGCACCAGGCAGTAACACGCATGGCCATAAAAACCAGAGGCACCACCAAGTATTGCACACCTATGTGCACACATCGGAACTCTTGGGTTTTTAACAACACTTTCCTAGGTGGTAAAAAGATCTTGTGCAGTTTATCACTGAATAATTACAGTTCAAAACCACAGAGGAATTCAACTGACTCCAGTTTCTTTTTGCTTAATTCAGCAACTCTGGCTAGAGATACATCCTTTTTAATTAGAGTGGTCTGACAAAAATTAACCATGGCAGCTGTCAGGTATTTCTACATAACTAATCTGTTGACTCCAATAAAAAGCACTTAAAAATTTCAAATACTGCAATTCATCCCCACATTAGAAGATAAGCAGCAAGAGGGGAAGAAAAGACAAGTAGAAACTCTTAAAAAGTCAAATGCCCTCTCCCAGAATTCCAGAAGCCATAAGTAAGAAGTGTCAAGTTGTCTGGATTGGAAGGGACAGTGGGGGTAGGGAACACCTTACAAAGCCTCCACAGTGTCTCAAAAGCTTTTCCATAAAAAAATTATTTTTAGCATGGGTAATTTCCTTCATTCACTTACAGATGCTTCCTGCTCATTCACAGGAATGTAATTCTCTGTTCTTTCAATAATACAATAGCGGTATTCTTTTAAAAGAACTCATCACGATTAAGTCCAAAGATCTAGTGAAGAATAATTTTAAGCTAATGCACAAGTAATCCAAGTTTGTAATCAAGCTTTAAATTACTTAGGAAGTTGTCACAGCATCAGACTATCCAAGAATCACTCAGCACTGCTGCCATCTTTCACATTCTTAATTTACTTATGAGTATTCTACCAAATGCCAGCAACTCCTGAACCACAGTTATATGCTCATCGAGAGCATAATGGGATTATCAGATCCCCTTTCTCTTTAATTATTAGCATTCTCCTCAGATAACCCAGAAACCATACAAGAAGTGATACTTTTACATCAGGTTTATGAGTGTTTTTCTCTTCTCAGAAGGACTTAATTACTCAATTTGCTGGATTAGGTATAAATTCAAATTCGAAATATTTGCATAATAAGGAAAGCAAGGAGCAATCTTGTTTTCTCTACAGCACATGTTCTTCCATTCTTTAGGAAAGAACACAAAGAGAATCATGGGCCAGCTTAATTCTGTAATTGTAGTCAGGACTTAGCTATAACTCTACATCTCCACACCAGTGAAGATTCACTGCATCCTCAGCATCTCAGGAGCAGTAGTTTCCACCACAAAAACTGGCGACAGGATTGATTCTAAACCTGGGGGGAAAATCACAGAGAAACACTTACCTACTCCCCGATCAGCAACTGTAGGATTGTCTATCCACCTTTGAGCTTGTTCAATCTTGCCCTCCAAATGGACAGCTGCTTTAACTGGCCTCGTATTTGCTACAGCCCTGTTTGTTTTGGACTGTAAATTCTGAAGTGATGTAGCTATTTGCTTAGCCAAAGCACGGGCCTCTGGAGAGTCACCCTTCCCACTAAGGATTTAAAAAAAAAAAAAAAAGTAGTCAAAAAAAGATCATTTACAGATTATCTCAAGTTCAGCAGGAAGACACACAAAAACGGTACTTGATATTTTTAAATAAGGTTGAATTTGACACTTGAGTTGAGACTCCGAGGAGCAATTCTCTGCTGTGGTGCCTGGACATTACATATGTTCAGCACAGCACTGAGGTGGGGGAAGGCATAGACTGTCATTGCCAATACTGGTGTAAGAATTGATTTCCCATTTCCATGGCTGTCTTATGAGCAACTGCAATCATGCCATACAGATTACAAGCAGAAGAGTAAGCAGCCACAGACCAAAGGCTACATATAAACTTGACAAAAGGTAGCACATTAAGACCTACAGCAGCTAAAGCTAAATAAAAACTTGATTAAAGCATCTGACTAATGAAGCAAGAAAAATATTTATTGCTATATTGCAACCAGCCTTAGGTGAAGATCACAGTTTGTACAATAACCGTTTCTTTCTTCTCTTCCATTCTCAAGCAGCCTCTTTGCAAAATTGATACAGAAATGTAATTTCTGAAAGTCTTATCTTTTGTATAGTTTGCAGTTACAGCTTAGAACACTGACAGCAATGGAAGCAGTAGATATTCCACCTTGATATTTAGTAAACTACTTAGCAAAAACTCATGATGACATCCATCTGCATAAACAAACTTATATTCCCATTACCCTGTTGTTTCAACAGTACAAACAACCTCACTTTTGGCTTCAGTTTCCTTCTCAAATATTCCATAGGCAGTAGAAAGAAAATACTTCTATGTAATACATGTCTGGTTACCTTTTTCTTAAGGAAGCTCGTGCAAGCTAGGTTTTGAGATAGCAATCACTAGGCTGAACAACTAAAAACAGTTTATTTTAATCATCAATATTCTGATGTCGCTCAGCAATGGGAACTGCACATGAAAGTCATTCAAATAAATAAATGGTGATAAAACAAATACTTACTGTCGTCGCAGATCTGACAGCTTGGCTGTCAAAGCAGAGATTTCCCCCAAGGAACGAAGGATATCATCTCTTTCTTTAGGCTCCTCACATAGTTCTGCAACTTTCCTTGCTTCAGCCATAATTCCCCGAATATGCTCCTCTCCTTCACTGCCCCCATTAGGATCTGCAAGCCAATTCTTCATAGAAAGAAGTTGTGTACAAGTGAAGACAAAAAGTAATGTATATTATATATATGATTTTATAGAGAAAGAAAATACCAATACAGCTTTCAAAACTTTATTTAACAGAAAATACTTCTCAAAAGCAACTTCTGGTTTTTAGGTACCATGAAATTATTCTATTGCCTCATAGTTTTTCTTGTTTTAAAAAAAATATCAAACTAGATAAAATTTACCCAAACATTTTACATTCTCTCTCTCCCATCAACATTTGCCAACAATATTTTAGAAGCAAAACTGAATCACTGCCTTTAGAAACTTATGATGTGACTTTCAGAAAAAAATGAAAACAGATGCTCTTTGAGCCCAGGGTGGTACTTTCACAGAACTCTTCCTGAAAAGTCCCATAACCGTTTCATTTGATACATATGTAATATTAATGTATCTTTATATATTGATAATAGACACATATACACATTTAGATAAGGTGTATATATACAAGGCCCATTATTTGACGACCGTTATAATCATCACTGGGTAAGAGACTGACCATTGAGGGATATTAAGAGTAACAAAAATAAAGGATCAATTGAAAGAGAATGTAGTTTCATTAACATCATTTCTTCTCTGTCATTAACATACAATTCTAAATCCTGAACTCCACTCCCAATAAAAAACCCAAAGAAAGGGCTCTGGTTTTATCCACAAATAAGTCTGTTCAATCTAAAACTCTTCTTTTCTTTTCTTTAATAAGATTCGTTTATATGCAAATTTAGGGTGTTCCAACATTTTAATTTAATAATCTTGAAATTTTTAGTAATGCCAAGTAAGTTACCATAAAAGATCATGAACTGAAGCAAAATTCACCATGTGCTGTAAATCACTGAATTTAAGATTTTTCTTTGTTAAAGCAAGTATCTCCTCTATGTTCGTCCTATCAAGTAACTGTTTTGTTTGGAAACAACTACAGTAGTTCAGTGTAACAGCCCTAACAGCAGCAATGTTCTGAAGTATTTAGTAATCACTAGTGGTACCTGAGCAGCATCAATCTTCTTAGCAATTGCCTGCTTAGAGTTAGTCATGGCCTCCAGCTTGCGGGCTGCATTCTCCACTTTGGCAGTGAGCAAGTCCAGACCCTGGGACACCTGCTGGGCTTTCTGCATAGCCATGGGTGTAGCACCCTGTCCTCTGCCCGAGACAAAAAGAGCACCACAGATTCAGATCAGGATTGACAAAAGCTATTTTCTAGTGAAGAGGCAACAAAATCTGTTTATGAGTATTCCCAGCAATTATTGCAAGAGATACAGTATTTAATGAGATTTTGTTTCCTCCTCAAGGAAACAAAAAATAACTGAGGAACAGAAGAAGAGACAAAAACTAAGAACATATTTTCCCTATTCCAGAATGTGACATTTAGCATTCTCAGAAGAATAAACATTTTTTAAGAGTCAAAAAGTAGAGCTATTTAAGGATACAGTTCCATTAAAGTACCCAGGACAAGGCCTCTTTTCTCCTCATTTACAGACTCTTGCAGAGAGTCAGAATCTACAGGAGTTAAAGTCTCACCACATCTAAGTGATGACAGCAAGTCAACAAAACAATAAATATGAAAATAAAATGTCTTAGCTGCCTCAATCATGTGACACAAAGTTCAACAGAATTTGCCAATGAAGGATAAACAACAACAACGACATGTGATCTAACATCCCAAAAAACACCCAAAAAGTAGAATATCCATGTATCTTGCACTAACTGGGGTATATCCTCTTTGGAGAACAGACTTAACAGGAGAGTTTAAAATTTCCTTTCTGCCTAATTTGGAGGAAGGTTATGTGTTAGACAGCAAGCAAACTCAGAATTACCTACTTTAGCAATTCTGATCATCATATTATGTAATTAACATTTCTCTTATTAAAACATATTAGTCTTATCAGAAAAGAAGAGACTGAACTAAAAAAGGTAAAATACAGTTCTGGCCTGCTTTTCTACAGGTTAGGAAGTGACAACTGCAGAGAAAGCATTTTAATAGCACTCGGGAAGTGTCCATCCCCAGTAAGAGCTTTACCTAGCCCGGAGGTCAGCCAGCTGATCTGTCATTTGCCCCAGGGTTTTGCAGGTGCCCAGGATCTCTCTGCGCTCTTTGCCTGCACACAGCTCTCCTGCTTTGCCAGCTTCATCAAGGATCTGCCTTATGGCCTGCTCACCAGCATCCCCTGAGGCACAGGGTCAGTCAATACAACAAACAAGACATTCTGTGACATGTATGAGAAAACTGATATCATCATATGACTGAAGCTAATGCAGTTCATGTGACGAAAGTACATTTATCAAAAAGGGGGATACCCACCAAAAAACAACAATTCACCTCCAATTTTACAACTGTATTAGTTTGGCTTTGATTTCAGAGGAAGTCCATCTGATAAGGCCTTTCAACATCCAAATGGAACAGGCCTCTATTGAGTTTTATTTACTTTAAAGAAACATACAAAGGTAAACAAACCCCTTATATAAGTAAAAGTGATTGCCATTAAGCATATTGATGGCAGATTTTCATATTAAAAGTTTTATGTCAAGACTGAAAGACAAATACTTAAAGAGATTCTGTTAGGGAAATCTCAAGTTATAAAAATTTGAAAATACAAAAGAAGGGATTTTAAATATTGGCCATGGTGGCAATTAAGTACTGTCCAGTTCCTAAGTTTTTGGGTTTACTGCTGGAATGCAAATTAAGAACATGTATGTTCCATAGAATACATATATTTTAGACCATTTAAAAGCAGCAAAGCCTTCTAGGTCATTAGACACAACTTGTTCAATTCCCAATATCTAAAGGAATAAATGCAGGCACCTTCAGAATGATCCACTATGTAAGGGTTATTAATGCTTAAAGACCATTTTGTCTTAAACAACAGAAATAATGAGACCTTCAAAAATCAAAATACTTTATGCTCTTGTTTGTGTTTAAATATTACCTGGAGGTGCATTTGGATCTCTCAGCCAACCTTTTGCCTGATTCATCTTTGAATCTATTAAGGCTAAAGCTCTCTTCATGGCTTCAGTGTCCTTTACAAAAGAGAAACCAGCAAAATGATTCTCAAAACAAAAATATCAAAGCACAAGTAATCAACGTAAACAAAGCTGACAAAGGTTCTATAAAAACCCATTCATATAAGCAGCTCAAAACCCATTTTCAAACTAGCAGGTCATAATTGCTTCTTTCCAGTTAGAACAGACATTTTCATTTCACTCAAAATGCAAAAATTATGCATGCAATTTTAGTGTTTTTTTCTATTTCTTTATTTACTAGTGCTTTAATTTCTCAAGTTGGAGCTCTAATAAGCACACGTCTTGGAGTTAGTTCCATTTTACATCAGGGCACATAGAAGAGTTGTGATGTAATTGGAGTATCAATATATGGAAACTGGCTAGTGAATTTTACTACTTACTTCAGTGTAAGAGGCTGCACATGTGCATTTCTCACCTGCTCTGCTGCTTAAAGTCAAACAGTTATTGTTTACAGAAAAGTAAGACTACCAGCTAATTTCTCAAAGTCTCAGATATGGAGTTGAATGTCTTTGGAGATAAACACATGTATTTACATGTGATTATTTATAACTCTGAACTCCTCTGCCAGGATCATCAAAGAAGCTGTTTCTTGCATTATTATGCCTCTACTATCCAACACCTCTGGCTGCAGGGGAAACAACCTCCCAGTTCTGATTTCTCTAAACAGTCTGCACTTTGTTCATGTGCCATCCCTCCACTAGAGGCCACAAGTTTTCCATCTTACATAAATGGAAGGACAGTGAAAACAGGAACATGTAACCTAAGTAAGAAGTTGTAGAAAAGCCAAAATAGCTTTTTACCACACATATCATGGAAGTGATTTGAAATGCATCAAGATCCCATGATTGGTATAGAGATGACAAAAAGAAGCCTGGCTCTCACGTAGCATCTGAATCAGACTGCCCTTGTCCAATGCTTTTGAAGAGAAGCCTACTACCATCAGTGATCAGTATCTTGCTATAGCATGTGCTATCCTGACAACACTAAAGAAATGCCACATCTTTGTGGAGTTGTTCATTCTGCATGTTTACTCTCAAACATACAACACTAACATTCTGACATTTCTATTCAGGCATGTTGGTCTGTCAGCTATTCATAAGGCAGTATAATATAATTCAGCACACAAGTTTCTAAAATGTCATGCGATGCAGGTGAATATTTTTAAAGGCTCTTGAATCACAGCCTGAGAGAGAGAGCACCAAAAGCAGAATTATTTTCACCTGGATGACTGGGTCTCAAATCTAGAAACTAGGTCTCCAAACTTAGTTGGGACCTGTTTGAAAAAACTTCCGAAAGGTGGGATATGCAGTTAGGGGTGGGAGATGGGCACATTGTTTTAGTAGTCATCTTCTCTATAGCTCAAGGATTGTGCATTCAATGTATGATAAGACACAAGCAAATATTCACTGAATATTCAAATGTGTATATAAATCTTACTACCTATGAAGGTAGGTGTTACTGTTTTCTGTTGTTTAGATCGGGCTGAAGCCACTTTAGCTCGAAATGAATGGTCTATTTCAGGCCTGTCTACCCAGAAATAATTTGAAACAAGTGACTTTATTAAAAGGCAACAGATGTTTCTTATTGTGTCAATGAGATGGTAAGAGTGGGCGGAGAAAAGCAGTGTTGGGAAAACTGTCTTTGCCCCTCCTTTTTCCTCTCACAGGCTTTTGTGTTGTCCCAGCTGCCCGCAGAGTTGCAGTTTCAGCAGAATTATATAGAAGCCTCTGAATCTGAAGTCTAATATCTGAGGACAAAATCATAGGTGTTCCAGATTTTGCACTCATGATTTTGTAATTGCCAGCACTGCCCCAGCAGCAACAGGATCCATCTGCCCTGGATTGCTGGATTAACTGGATTGCTCTGCAGGGTGAGTCTTGCTATCCTGTGTTCCTCTGCACTCATGTTGGCAAAATATTGTCCCCTTTTCCTATTTAAAAAAATCTGGTGAAATCCTAGCATAGCAGTTGAAGTGTTTCAAGACAACTGCTCTTAAAGCACCAGTTCCCCATCTACACAGCCCAAGGAATCCCTCTCAGCTATAGCCTGATAAGGAGTTTTCATTGCAGTGAGCTGAATAATGCAATAGAAAACCAGAATGCACCCTTAACTAAGTTTGTTGGTACAGCACTTTTGTGTCTGCCAGAGCTGTGTCTGGTGTCAGATACCTGGCAAGCAACAAAGGTATGGCCATACTGAAAGGTCTGGACTTATCAACCAATTCAGGCTATTAAGAAAGAAGGAAGACAAAAGCAGAAACACTCTGTCTAAAAAAGCACAGCAACTTGCTCAAGGTCTCATTGCTTGAAAGTGTCTTGATAGACCCGATTTCTGTAGCTTTATTGCTCTCCTAAACAGCTAAATATGTTTAAAATTTAACTCTTTGGGACTGGCAACAGAATATTGTTTGCAAGCATCAAATTTTTTTAAATCCTACTGCTCTTCTGCAAAAAAAATTTATACAGTTTTATCAGCAAAAATTGATTCTTTCCCTCCTCTCCCTGCCAACAGTTCCCCTGTTGCCAAAAGGAAGTTTATTAATAAAATCAGCACTATTACATTTTCAGGAGAGGTAAACAATTTCAGTTAATCAAGTTAAACAACTAGGGCAACACTGTCTGAAGGGAAAAGAGCAAGCTGGATTTGTTCCAAACTAATTCCTAAAGCAAATATATTGAAGACACTTCTATGCATCATTTCTGCCACTACCAAGAAATTTGAGCTTATTCAGGGAGCAGGTAGTATTGGCTCTGCTATGCAAAAGAGCAAAATAAATCCTACACAATTCCTTGCTGGATGTAAAACACAACCTCTGACTCAATAAAGTGGTCTAGTCTAAGGATATCTGCATTTCATGACCAAAGAAGGCAATGTTGGAGGAAATAGGCAAAGGCAGTGTTCTGGCAAGTTAGATAGCTTAGTCACCATTCAGGGTTCAATCCTGCAGGATATTAGATATTTCTCAGCTTCTTACAACTGTTAACTCCCTCCAATTCCATGCAAATTAAAGGTGTTTGAATTGAGTATGACTTCAAATTCATTTTAAAATAAACACTAACAATACACAAGAGAAAACTAAATTCCTCTGTAAAACAAAAAATTCAAGGAAAAATTTTCAAAGCTATGAATGAAAAAATAGATACAATTCTTTTCCCCAAGATTTTGTCCACAAATTTTTTAAATCCAGTGTAAGCAGAGATTATTGCTATCTAGTAATAGTAATGTGCAGAGTTCAGAAAGACCAACAAAATAGTTTACCTACAGCTACAACTCCTACAAAACCTACAACTTGGGCTCCATACCTTGTTCATTCTCCACTATCTCTAAACAGATTGTGGTAACTCAAGGTATAAAAAACTCAAGATAGGATAATAAACATAAAATATGTTCAACATCAGCAGTAGCATGTACTACACAGATACAAATTCGAGGCTGGGCATCCTCAAACACCTTACTTCATTCCACAAAAGCATGGGGAAAATCTTTTCTCTCACCACCAGGCACAAAATGCATGCAATAGTGACCTCAGCTACAACTAAATAGCTCCTTCACCTCCCTCCTAGCAAAATAACAAGTCAATTGTTAGATATGTGTGCAAATACAGGATAATGTCTGTGATAGGTGACTATTAGCAAACTAGTTTCTGCTTCTTCATCCCACTGCATTTTTCAATTCAAATGCTTTGTCATCACTGTTTGATTAATGCCCAGTGCTACAGTTCCAAATCATCAGGATATCTTAATTCAAAAACAAAATACAATTAATACAAAGTTCTCAGTTCAGAACAGAATGATACTTTGATTATACTAATCCACACAACATATTTATGCATTAAGCATAACAACCAATATTTTCCATTAGGAAATACTGCTAATATACCAACTGTTTTCTTAATTAAATCCTTTCTTAATCTGCCTCACAGCAGAATGAATAAGAATTTCCTAAGCCTAAATTGCCAACTCTTTGCAATAGACATTTTTCTTTACCACAAAAATTTCTAAATTTTTTGTGTAAAACAAAACAGTATTCATATTTCATAAAATACAGGGAAGTTTAAATCCAAAAATAAAACTGAATTGAAAAAGTACCCATATAAGACAACAGTTTTAAGCCTAGACCTAAAGTACATGAACCTTCTGAAATGAAGGAAGGCTATGGGTAAAACACTATGGAATAGACAAAATTCCTGACTTAATAAAGCTTTCTGGCCGTGCAGAAAGCTCATTCCTGCATGACTGGACCCTTTATTTGTCACTACAGAGACTCATAAATTAACATAAAAGCATTCAGCAAGAATGTGCTGTAAAATCTTGCCCTAACTCTAATCAGATTCAGAAAGAGTCTTAATGCAGATTAGCTTGCAATGACCATTCTCAGTGACAGCCAATGCTACACACAGCTAGACAGAGCTAGTATGATCTTTTTAAAACTGTGTGTATATCCATAAGTTTAAATGCCAGTGTCACAGCTGGCACACAGAGAAGTTGCACAGCACACAGTCTGCACACAGCACAAAATCCCACAGACATGCTTTTTTTGGGTTTAGTACAAGGTAGAGGTGGAGGGTGTGGAAGAAAGCTTACCTTCTAAAGGTGAGAAAAGGGTAAGAAACAGGACAACAAAAACAGAGATGCATACAGTAGTCATAATAAGGAAGTGATAGTGACAAAATAAATCAAGAGGCAAACTAAGGGTCAAGTGCCAAACAACATAGGCCAACGTGATTTTATATCTTGGTTACATCAACGTTAGATTTCCTGCTAGACTTCATTTACTAACCAGTCTGGCTTCAGGTATCAGTAAGTTTTCAATTATATTTATGCTTATTTGTTGCTCATAACATTAACCCTTAAAAAATATCTTCAGCAATTTACTTCTAAGTACTCAAAAAGAACTTGGCAGGAATTTCAGTTATGCAGCTGCATTTATTTGTAAGCCCACAACACTTATGATTCTGTCTGTCAGATCTGCTTTACAGTATTCCAGACACTTCAGCATCACTTCAGAGCAGCAATTAGCTCCAGGTAAGTGGTTGCAGTCACTCACACAGCTGAACACTGAGGTGTAGGAACCGATCCTGTCCATAAGCCAGCTTCACAGGCATCAAACTTACCCAGAAAGCCTTGTCAATCTAACAGATTTGAGATAAGACATAAACCTGAAATTTACTCTCATGTCCAGAATAAAAATGGGGAAGGGAGAAATGGGGCAAGTGTTCAAGGAGAAATCCCCCAAAACTGACTAAAATTTCTCAATTCCACGCCTTTTGCACAAGGAATACAACAGTAGCCTATCTTTTCTGGCAGGATCTAGAAGGAAAATCTCAATCTCACTTACGAATGCCTAGCTATGAGACCAGTTGAATGAACAATAACTTTTATACCTAACTTTCCTATGTCAAAAATTATTATGTAGGGTAGTTATACATGAGGAAAATATCCTTCTCTGAGTGGAATACACTCTATTCCACAACTTCCTAATGATGCTGAAACTAAACCATGAATAAATCTGTCTTCTGTTTGACCACTGAGTTACAGTAAACCATTGAACTACCTTCAAATGCCACACTAATTTAACTTGGCTTATTGAGAGAAAGCTTATTTGAAAGATACATGAATATATTTATCTCTGAAGATATTTGACCTTGAAGATATTATATGACGTGATTACACAGTGTTACAAAACTGATGTACTAATACATCTTTCAGTGGTCTCAAAAGCCCAAGTTTAAAGGGTAAAACACAATAGACAAAACTAGACTTCTACATACAAATGTTGATATGGAAATACCTTGCTCGCCCAGGCATCTTCATCCCAGGAAGTGAGTTGCAATACACGAATTATTTCGTTTATCTCAGCACTCATTTTCTCTACTGTGAAATTGCGATTTTTCAAGGCCTCTTCTATTCCCTGGCTTTTAGAATTTTTTGTGGTTACAAAAATCTTCATAGCTGTGAAAATACCAGAGATTAGAAAAAGGTATATGCAAGACCAATCAGTGATCAAGTTGACCTTCTACTGTATTTATATGGAACATTTTCTTTTGCTTGGACCATTTTATCTCAAAGAGATTGTAGTTTTAATACAAGAAGCACAGTTACTTGCAATTGATTACAGATGTCAAGATTATTTTTAATTAACATAAAACATGGGAACTCCAGTTCAAAACAGTAATTCAGAATAGTATTAAAGAACAAAGCAAAAAAATACCTGAAATAAGTACTGGCAATAGCTCCTTCACTGTATTCATGGAGTTTACCAGCATAACCCTATGTTCCTGATGAGTTAATTCCTGTTGTCTCTCGTCAATCATTTTGGCCATCTTTGTCATTCCTAAAGATTGAAGTAATTGAACATTTAGACACTTGAGATTTCTAGACAAGAATAAGGCATAATGATTGATGAAAACTATATTGAAGTTTAAAACTTTTGTATTAGCAGCTGTTACTTTAAACACATTCCAGATACTTCAGAGGAGTCACCTATTCAAAACCTAGCCACTATGTAAAGTGGAAAGACTACTCAAAAGTCTTGATTTAAAATCCTATCAATAAAATAGGAAAATACTTGAAATTACTGGTTGAGGACATGAAGTCACTTAATGAATGCTGAAAGCTGATTTAAGGGGCAGGGGGAGGGTGTCATCTTTTCTGTTAAGATTTGATCCATGCCTTAAGTGAAGGACAGAAAAAGGAAAAGTCAGGATTTTGTTTGTTTGTTTGGAGGTTCATATTTGCTAGAAATATTTCAGTACCCTAGAAGCCTGAAAAGAATTACATTTATTCTAGAGAGTAGCTAAGACTTGTGAGGTTTACCACACAGTGCACAGGGAAACTTCAGACACAGTTTCATAAAAACTTAAGACTATTTAAATTGGTGCTGTTGTGCTCCTACTCTTTCTCCTCTAGGGTATAAAACTGGAAGGAAGCTGTATATTCTTTGGCTGAATTACCTTTCTGCTGGTTAGCATCTTAGGCAACTTAATACTCTTTTCATGACATCACTGAAAAGTAGGAGGATCCTCACACTGACAGCCCAGAGGAGCAAGCTGTGCAGAACCACATTTCCTTTTAAATGACAAAAGCCTTAATAGGCAATCATGTTCCCCTCTCTACTTCCAATATAAAACCTATAAGCACTTCCTTGACTTTAAGTGTACCTGCTGATTCTCCTCTTATTTATATAGTACTCACATGAATGGTTAAGTTCAAATGCCCATTAATATAACTACAAGGAACGAGGACTTTATGTTTTGTGGGCATAGGCTGCAGATGTTGAGCAGCAGCCAGCTCAGGCAAAGACAGAGCTCCTACAGCATTCCAGAAGCACAAGGCTCATTATTTATTCTGAATACCATGAGTTTAGAGAAGATTATTTGCAATAAAGGTAACAAGCCTACATCTCACTCTAAGAAACTAAGACACTTACCCAAGACCTCTGTCATACATATGTAACAGCAAATTATGTATGTGAGGTTCAGTGAAAAGATCCAAATGCTTGTAACTGAGCCCAACAGATCAAACTGAATTTAGGGAAAACTCCCATTTTAAAGATATGTAGGACAATAACCAGAGAGAAACTAAAAGTGTATATACCAAGTAGAAGAAAAAGTTTCAGGGAAAGAGAAGATTGCCCTTTTGTTTTAGCTTTTCCTTTTCAAAACGAGGCGAAAACTATTTAATTGAAGGTAATTTCTGATGGGAAATAAAAGTCTAGAGAACACTATACCTCCATATGGAACTTCCAAGTTTTTCCACATCTAGAAACAAGGTCAAGTATACACGTGTTAAATAAAAAAAGGATAATCTACAAACATGCTCTGTGCCATGACAGCTCTTAGTCATTTCATTTATCACCTAGCCACATGACAAGTATTTATAAATACAAAGTACTAACTAGATTCCTGCTGGTTTTATATAAGCATTCTTCAGTTCAGTATAATTTTAATTCCAACATCTTCCTACACTACCACCACCACATTTCGATTTTACAGAATGCTTTTGTTAAATACTTTAGCTACTTCATGCTGAAGCTAAAGCATTTGAACTAGCAGATGATATAGATTAATGGAAGGTTTCCTCTAGAGCAATAGAGATAGAGACAGCAGCTCCTCACTTACCAATCACTTCCACCACTCAAAGTGTGAGTTATTACAGTGAAGTAACAAGTAGTGAAGGAGCATCAAAGAGCAAAGAAAGAATTTCCATAACAGCTGGGCTTTTGTATCATACTTCAAGACAGCTATTTCTGCAACCTCATTAAGATGTTAACATATGACATGTAGCGTATACTATTCCAAGAAATTCCTACTGGGCCTTAACTATATCAGCCAGTGCAGACGTTTTATCAGCTTAATGGATTTTATATCTGTGAGTGCTTAGTTACACAGCTTTTTTCTTTTTTGTTTTATCCTTAATAATGCACGCTTACTTCCTTCACAGTACAGGAAAAGTACAGTACATATCATTCACATGCACATCTCATTTACCAACATCTTATGCATTCTTAAAAGAGACTGTGAAACAGAAAGAGTCATTCTTCCCAAGAGAAACTTCCAAAGCAACTGCTTTACCATTGTCCCAGTGCTCAAAACTTGGGTGAGGAAGATGCTGGCGGGAGAATAAAGTAGTGGAAAAGACTATACTTAATATATTTATGAAAGACTGGAGCAAATCAAACCTGGCCCTAAATTCTTCGTGTAGGTCACCAGATCCTCCATTGTCTCTACCACTTCTGCCACCGTCAAATATTCCAATATTCCTTTGCAGACACGGATGATTTTACGGACCTAAGAGAGGAACATCCTGTTATTTCTTAGGTAAAGCTAAGTTACACTTGCATTAGAAATGCAAATCTGTTATTAGAACAGTTTAGTTATAGCATTTGCTAATAGGACAAATAGGCAATCATAAAGGTCTGAGATCCCGAATAAGTTACCCAAATTCCATTAGTCAAGTGCTGTAATGGCAAGCCAATATTTAATCAGCTTTCCACTATCATAAATGCAAAATCCTACCTCCAATGTTTTCACTTTGTATGATAAATAAAGGATAGCATTGAGAAAATAGGTTAGAGCTTCATTTATATATGCTGCCATGCTTGAAGTTTTTCATTGCAATTTCATCAATAAAATATTTAACTTAAATCACAAAGCAAAGCTACATAGAAAGCAGACTTCAGGCTTTCAGAGGAAGTATCATTTACCATACAGCTTTACATATGGATAAAGCATTACCCAGCATTCCAGCAGGGAAGACAAATCCAACATCTTAAACTTTCCAGAAAAATCTGTGAAGGCTGTATTTCATTTACCTCTGCCTCAGCTTAACTTTTTTCAGTCTACATTTGATTCCCAAACAGTTCTCAGTCATAAATATTCTAACCTCTGAACCACATTACTTCTGACATCACTACACACAATTATTATGGAAGAACAAGTTAATTAACATTGAATTTGTATCAACCACATGCAGTGTTTAGGACCTAGAAAAGACCAAAGGTTCCTCTGAAACTCATTTCAGTTTGTCCCAATGTTATTTTATATTGAAACATAGGACAGACACATGACAACTTAAGTACTTCTGAAAAATCAATCATTCCTGACCAATGGCTTTCTTTTCAATAACAGGGAGTTGTCAGGTGAGTCCCACAAAGCATTAACTTCACAAAAGTCAATTCATTTCCTAAACACTAGAAGGAGATATTAAAAGCTATTAACTTCCTTGAAAGCCCCATAACACTTCTATTAAAAAACATTTCAGAGGAATATGCTAACATTGCCATGAGATGGTTAAGGAGACAAGGATACCATGTTAGATTACTCAGAACAGCAAGAAGAGCAACACAATCCCATAGGTTAACAAACCATAGCAGAATTAGGATTGACATCAGCATTTCTAACAGCATGATCGTTCTTATTCAGAAATAAGCAAGACTCTACATCCCCCAGAAAGAACATCAAAACTATGATTTGTAACAAATAAGAAAAAAAATTCAAACATGAGACATTTGCATTTCCTTGCAACTGTGGTTTTTGTTTGTACATATGAGGATGGACAAAGAGCACTTCTGAGTCAGTTTCTGACTTGTACAACAGCCAAAACATAGATTTGTGCAACTGTCAGATTTATCAGAATACATCTTCTGCCTGACTAGCCAGACAGTCCAAATTTGTATTACCTCCCATGCCCCAAGGCCAATTAAATTGCCAGAGCTAATAAACCAGATAAACACGTTAGAAAGTGGCCTAGGGCTTTTCAATGGATACAGAAAATATAAGGATCAGTAATGGGTAAGGTGAAGGGAATACAGAAAAGCATCAGGAAGGTCTCAGACAGTTGACAAGATCTGGCCTTTTTGAGCAATAATCACAGGCAACACTTAAACATTATGTCATGCAAAAATGCTCCTAACAAAACAGAGCAACAAGTCTTAAGCTCCTTCTGACAGAAAGGAATGCAAAATATGTTTCCAATCAAGCTGAAATGGTCAAAACCTCATTAATCTATTTAATAGTTTGGTTTAGCTAATTTAGTTAGGGGGACATTTTAATTAGTAATACTGTTGTACAGGCACTTATGTCAGTCAGGCTGGGATTCCTACCTCTGCTTCATCAAATGTCAGGAGTAAGTCTGATGTTCCAGAAAGGATTCCTCTTGATCCATCAATGAGATAGTCACGAGCTGGTACTGAATAAGGATCTGCTTGCAGCATCTGGGCTGCCCGCACAAGTTTGGTGCAGGCATTCTCCACTCTGTGGAAAGCCAGCAGACAACACTTGCTGATTAACTTCTGTCTGTATGACAACAAGCTTGAGAAAATGTTGGATTTATTTTTAACTTTACCATTTGAAGCACCACAAGCAAACTGATCATTCTACACCTTTATAGTTTAAAAAGCAAGATATTTATTGCATTTTTTTCTAACAACAAGTCACCAGCAACCATACAACCCAGTTTTTCAGAAGTCACACAACCTTCCCACATAGGGAAGTACCCCTTACAGAGCACATAGTACAGTATCATTAAGGAGAGCTCCCAACCCAGCAAAACACCTTACATTCTTCATGACATGGGCAGGGAACAAAACAATGATTCTTTTAGGACTTCACAATCAAAGTAACTGTTAACTTTTATCAGCCTTGTATAGGCATTGTTATTCAAGTAGTAATTGCTATTAATAAATATTAAATGACAACTACACATTAGGACAAAATAACATAGTTTCAAGAAAGACACTGTGCTCTGGTCATTGAAGCTGTAGTCCAGGTCTTCAGAATGTTAACACTCATAAAAAGAGCATTTTAAATAACCACAAAATGTAGTGGTAAGGTACAATGTTCAAATGCAGCTTGCAATTCCAGACATAAAAGCAGAAAGAAGATTTTGCAAGACATTACAGTACGTAACTACAGTAACACAAAAGGTACTTACAATAAGAAGATAAGCTCTGAAATTAGGTTCCATCAAACCATTTAATATAACAATTTTAAAATATCAAAAATTGGAAGACTGAAAATGTTTTGATTTTATTCTCTTGTAATTACTTTGTGACACCTTTGGAGAATAAAAATTTCAGACTTCCCTTGCATGTTAGCTATGCAACTTCTGACTGTAGTTATTGACTGCACTTCCTCCATTGTCTCCCATTTCATTTAAGTGTAGTGTAATACATAATGCTCTGTGCATGTGAATGCCATGTGCTCATTCAATAACATGAGGTTCCAACAAACATAAAACACTTTTATTGCAGTAATGCTACTTCTTAGGACCACTTTTGCATGCTTGTCACATAGCCCATTTTCTACTGACCACTTGGGCACACTCTTTTATCATACTTTAATAAAAGTACTTCTGGAAAGTTATAGTTAACCCATTCCCCCCCCCCTGCCCAAGTTCTTTGCTACCACAAATATTAGAACTTAATGGTTACATGTAAATTTAATAAGTAGAAATAAGACACCCATTACAGGAAAACACACTTTTGTCCAGAAAGTAAAGTTTTCAGCTAGTAGCTCCCTAAAATAGATCATATTGCACCAGCTGCATTATCATAACCAGCTCTCTTTGGGAGACATCTGCTCAGCATATCAGATGGCAGAGGCTCCTAACCGAGCAAGAAAATGCCGAAGGATTTCAAGGCAAAAAGTGGAAATGGTCTGCTCATCACTATGCAATGCACTTAGTTGTGTTATCAAAGTCAACTGACTTCACTAAGTTAGATTTCCGTGCCTGCTTCTCACATTTATTCTTTTCAACTCTGCCAAGAAAGGGATTAAACAAATCACCTATTCAGCAGCTCAGAGCTATAGGCTCAGAAATACTTAATTTCCTACAGTTTAATTTCATGGTTGTCTGTTCAATACTGATAATTATCTTAAGGCTGCCTTTTTCATTTGTTAAGACAAGAATTAACATAAACACGTATTACACCAGAAGTCACCATAATTAATGAAAAGAGTGTTTCTAAAGATTCAAAGTTTTCTTTTACAGTTTTTAGGGTTGAACCTCTTAAAGGTAAACTTGAATTTCAATAGTATAATGCCTATTTTGTACAAATTTCCCAATGCACTTAAAATGCTTCAGGAGTGTAAGCTGTGTACAAGAAAATCATAGTGGTGTTTGAAAATCAGACACATTTCATCCCCTGCAAAGCACACAAGCTAGGAAGCAAAAGATTAGGATTCATTTACTTCCATGGAAAAAACCCAACCAACCAAAACAACACCACAAACGACCAAAGCCCCTAAAAATGCAATGAACCACTTGTTCTATCACAAGACTCAAACATGTTCAGAAGTTTCAAATAGAAGTTCATTGCTGTGGTGAAGTTTCTAATCTCTGTATTATATTGCAACATAAAAAGCCCAACAGCCTATCTTAATAAAAAAGTGTATTTATTTTTGAGGCATGATTACAATAAGGCTATCATAACACCAGCCAAATTCTTTGTGGGAAAGACACCGGTCACAATATTTCTAACCATACTACTTTGGGTAGTCAATCCACTTCATTGCTGTTAAATGAATTCCTTACAAAACATGAGGGGAAAAAAGTAGGTTATGCTAAACTATCATTTTAGTTTTTAGGTTTTAGGACTGACCTCTGCTTTTCCCTGAGTTTGTTTTCCAGTTTAACCACTACAGTTTAGACTACTTGCAGTTCTAGAAATATAAAGTAAAAAGTAAATATTTTACATTAACAATTATTTGTTAATACATATACCAGGAGTGCCGCTACAGCTCAGCTACCAAAATCATGTTAACATAGAATAGCATTATTGATTGATTTGTTAAATGAGCTTGTGCATGAAAGTTAAACAAATTTTATTCTCAGTGTAAATAGTGTAACCCTATTCTTTGCCTAGAGACTGCAGTTCTTCACTTCTTTACAGGAGAAGCTTAACAAGTAATAGGAGCACATTGCAAAACATCTGATGTAAATTATATGCATTACTTATACTCCCTGGTGATTAAGACAATTAAGATAAAGAACTCAGCATTTTTTAACTTTAAGTCAACAGTTCCAATGTGGTTTATGTCAGTAGCAAGTGAAGGGATGCATGATAGCTTTTCAGCAGCCAGCAAGTTATTTTGCTGCTCAATCACACTCCTACTGAAAACCTTTACAGATTACCATAATATATATTTATTATGAACCCTCGATGCTTGTATCAAGTCTTTCAAAATAATGAACAGATCTCTTCATCCTCCAGGACTAGTGATCCTTTTGAAGGGAGGAAATACGAACAGGGAATGCAGTGCTAGCACATGTGTACTGCTTCTTACCCATCATCCATGTACCAGTACAAATTCTGCCACAGCACTCCCTTAAAAAGCAATGCCAATTCCTGAACTAATGCTTTAGAAACAAAAACTCCCCCTCAGGAAAACAAAACCAAAAAAAGACTCTCATCTGTTTCAATTCTTGCATCTAAATTCTGTCCTTTGTAGCAGTAAAAGATAAGGCTCCCTTTGTAGCTCACCTGTGACTATCATTTGTCCCCACAACCAAGATACCCAGGGCAATACACTCCCCACGTTAACAAGAAACTGTTAACTTGTACTAATTCATTTTGATATAAACTCCAGATTAACAAAAACCCACAAATGAAACATGTTATCATTTGTAAAAACTATTGAACATTCCTAACTCATGTTACTGCATCTAGGATAGTAAGTACTCTGTGGAGTGGGTGTCATTACTCTGACAGATACCTTTGGTTCCCATTTTACATTATATCACAGCCCACACAGTCATGAATTGCTGCAGAAAAAGTTCTTGCCCCCAGTATAAAGTGGCACAATTCAGCAGTACTTGTATCACATTTCTACAGTAATTTAATTATTCAAGTTTTGCACAATTTGCAACATTTTGATCAAAGGCTGAATACAGTATGGCAATTTTAAAAATATCTTTTCCTTAATCCTTTACTTGTCAACGTGAAGAAGAAGCTGGAAATTCACTAAAAATCCCACACATCCTAGAAAATGAGCACAATCAAAATTACACGTTTGCATACAATTCATCAAGAAGCAAGAAAAAAGTTTTGATCTCATTTCATGAAATAAACACTTCCCTCGGAAAAAAAAAAATCAAACCTCCCTACAGCCACTCAAATTCACACACCAGGAACACAGCATGATAAATACTGTAGTGGATTATATCAAAGGCCCATTTAGCTCAGCATCCTGTCTCCAATAGTAGCTGCAAGTAAAAGGCTAAGGAAGGTTAAAAGCAGGATAAGCATTTATCATGCTTCCTCTAGGCACTCTCCCATCCTTCAACTATTTTCAGTTCTTGGGACTTCCTGCACTTTGTGTATTTGATGACCCACAATGGATCCCTCTAAGTACTTAGCTATTAACCTCCAAACCCACATAAAGAGTTTTAACAGTACATGACTAGCTGCACAAAGAATCTCTCCCTACTGTTCGCTTACAAACTGCTAGCTTAAAGCAATTCCCCCATCAAGTTCTGCACAGGAAAAACGAAAATTTTCACCTTCTCCATGCAACTCAGACTTCCTTAGACATTGTCAGGGCCTCAATCCCCTCTTTTACTTTTCCCAGGCTGAAGAGTTCCAGTCTACTCAGCTTTGCTTTATACAGAAGTAATTCTATGCATTTGTTCTCCAAGCCCTTCTATGAGTTTTTTCCATCCTACTACAACCTTGCAAAATTTGTGTGACTACCACTACATGCAGTATTCAAGCTGCAGAACAAAAATACATTGTGACATTTTGATGTCTCATTCTTTCATGATAAACCTAATGTTTTATTTACTTTTACATTATGAACAGGTAAGGATGCTCTCACCAAAGTACAACAGCTCAAAGACTTTGCTCACTATTGGTAATGGTCAGTTCAATCATCCTCTCTTCCATCAGACCTGCTGCTCTCCCAAGCGTGCATAATTTCAGATATTTAAAAGTAATTTAATCCACACTTAACATCAAGTCACTTCAATTAATAAGGTACTCTAATTTCCCAGAGTCATCCATTAACCTCTCTGCCCTGCATAAGACTTGGGGTCATCACTAAGTACTTTTGCCTCACCAGTCAGCCTGGTCTCCAGAACATTTATTAACATGGTGAAAAGCACAATCCCAACCAAGAGCTCCACAGTCCTACTGATTTCCTCCTGCCATTTTCAGGGTTAACCATATAATCTTTTCTTCCACTTTCAATTTTCTTTTTCATACAAAAATTTTTCTAATTACCCTGCAGCTACTTCACCTTCTTAAAAGCCTCTAGACCCTGCCAAGTTTGGAAATCAGTGTATACTGTATTACCTAGACTACCCTTTCCCCTGTTTGTGCTATTTCTAAGAATACCAATAGATTTATAAGGCAGAATTTCCCTCCACAGAAACACTGTCCATTCACCCAAAGCACACTATATATAGGTGAGGTCTCTCTGTTCTCTATTACAGAATATCTAATAATTTATTCCAAAAGTACATCAGACCTATACATCTCCTGTTCCCCAGATTTCCCTAGAAAGTTTCTCAGGCTGTAGCATCACTTTGATTGACATACTGGTGGTCTCAAGAGACAGACTACTTCACTAATAATTCAGCTATTTCATTCTTGAACTCATATGCTAATATCACCTGGTCCTAAGCATTATTTTAATAATTCATTTTGTCAACCTACAATGCAATAAACTAAATCTTTATTCACTGCCTATCATAAATTTTCTACTTAGACATCACCTCCCTTCTCCCTTTTATTATTTTTCCAGTTGTCTCAATGCTTTCTTGTTTTGACTATCTGCTGTTTGGTGTTTGGAAATAACAGATACTCAGAAATTCTGTATACACTGGACAATACTAACAAAGAGGTTCCTATAGGCAGTAGATTGTAGAATGAAGTTACTTCAAAAGAAATCAGTCAGGTTGCAACTTGGGAATTCCACAACAAGGTGTGATGTATCATTTTAAGGCTTAAGGCAACAGAAGGAGAAAGTCAGTTGTCCTTTACACCAGGACATAGAATTGTCTGCTCTAAGGGAACTGTCTACTACACTGTCTGCAGTAAGTCACTGCTCTTCAAATGTCTTAGATTTCCAGGCAGTTATGCTATCAGCTGCCTATACTGACAAATTCACATTTTCCCATCAGCCAAATAAATAGAAAAAGATTGAGACAGCACATTGTCTCTAGCACTTTAGGCAAACCTACAGGAGCACACAGCTAAGTACCGTTATTACCCTGATTAATTTTTGTAATTATTTTTAAAGGAAGAAATACCATATATATGTACTCATATATACAGAATGTTACAAGACAAATCCCCGCTGCCAAAGAGGTTGTTCCTGACATTGGAACAGGTTTCCTGTATGCACAATACAAGATTTACAATAAAATTAGTTTACTTGATAAATGCTGGTGGCATATCCCTTTTCAAGATCTGGTCTTCTGTTGTCTGCACAGTCTCTTTTCCAACCTGCAGGAGAAAAAAAGACATATTTAAGAAGCAAAATTTCAATGTCAAGGCCAGATAAAAGCAAATAGTGAAATAACAAAACAAAAAAAAAAAAGCTTTGTACTAATGACAGCTCCTTTCACCAGGTTCCTGTTGCTGCGTCTGCTTTTGAGATCACTATATACTGTGGTTAACTTAATGCTGTAGAAATCATAAGTTGTTTCCTATCAACATCTCTACTAAATTAAATGAGGACACGCCAACACACTTCTCCCTTTTCCTACTCTCTATAGAAACAATACTGGTTTTTTTCCTGCACTTAGTTGTAAAAATTTAATCTCTGAAGGTTTCCCTCTGTCCTAATCTCCACAGGTCAGAAATCAAATTCAAAGATAAAAGTTTACCCCTCTTTTGCTAGCAACTTAGTCTATTAGAAAAATGTAGTTAATTACTGAGAATGCACCCCACATCCACACAATCCTTTAGGCAAAAAATAATTATGCAGAAGCCAATAAAGAAAGAGTAAGATCTGGAGCTTTCTATACACTAGCTCTTGTGTTACACAATAGAAGTCTTTATAATTGGTAGCTGACTCTCTGAACTGTGAGATCACCAACTTGACAAAATATTTCCAGCTCCTTTGTTTGCTGTATTTTCCAGCTGAATAAGCTATTCAGAAAGGCATCACAAAGCAGAAGGTCTTTAAACCAGACACCACTTTGTGTTAAGAGCTGCCAGACCTGCTCAAGCTAGACAAGATAGCCCTGAAAATCCCTGATCAGCTGGTGCTTAAAGATTCACTGGGTTTGGACAGAAGATGTAGTGTGTCAGTATGCACAGCACTTGCCAATTCTAATGCCATACAGCCTTCCAGAACCACTGTTTCCTTGCAAATTTTTGCTGCTTGCCAAAAACTGTCTCCCTGGTCTGCTCCTTTTCAGATGAACTTCACAGAAGTCCATTGGCCTGAGTGTTTTATTTGCTTCAAACTGATTGAGCCTAGCCCACTTTTTTTTTTTTTTGAAATCTATTAGTACTACACTCACAATTAGTCACACAGATACTTAGAAGTAATGAAAGCACAAAAAAAGTTAAAGATCTTGAATTTTATGGTAGGTTTCTGTCTCTTGTGTTCACAATAGGTTTACCAACAGTCATGCACTGTCCTAGTGCACAGCACTGCAGTGTTGCTTTGACTACTGAATTTCATGGCAATGCCTCAGAAGCATGATTCTAAATGTATCTCATGACCCACCAGAGAGTATGCCTGCTTTGTTCTAATTATTTCCATTGCACTCAGGAAACGCATTCTTTTTCTCACAAGTTTGCATGGATACATGCATAAACAAGATAACAAAAAATTGAGTAATTCCCAGTAACTCTAGATTACACATTGTTACACAAAAGATTCTCACCAGGTGAAAATGAGGAACAATACTTTATTTACAAGAACCATGCCTTCAAGATTTATTTTCCTGCACCTGTACCAACCTGCATACAGTTGAGTATATTGAAAAAAGTATAACTTTGTAAGATTTATCTTTTTGCATTCTTTAATGTGGGGGGCACTTCAAGTTGACAGTCATTTTAGCAATTGTTATTTTATATTGGCCAGGTGTATTAGACCATACAGAAAGCATTTAATCACTAATTAGTCTAGAAACGGTAAGTGTCCTCTATAAAAGGATAGATCTAGGTTCAGTAATCAAAGAAGCATTATCAAATACTTGTAGGCAGATGTATATCTACTTTATATGTCTACAGATGCACATATATATATATATGGACTTTTTTGCTATAGCTAGAAAAGCAGCTATATAGCTATCTTTAGTCTTCAAATAGAAGTAACATATAAGATAAGAGTCAAGTCCTCTTCTGTTGTTTGGGGGTTTTCTGTGGAGATTTTTAACCTCAAAAAAAACTGTCCTAAACTCCAATGACATTTCTTTTCCAAGTCCATCCATATCCTCAGTATTGTACACCACAGAAGCGACACAAGATTTCAAGCAGCTTCAATGATGCATTAATTAAAAAGGTCCACTACCTTTCTAGTAAAAAGGACTTTCAACCTTGTTTTAAGCACCAACATAGAATGTACTCCTGAACTTGTTTAAATATAAAACCTTGTTTGCATAGCTCTTATTTAACCTTCCCAGTTATTGCTCTTTGCAGTTGTAGCCAAGGTATAGAAATGGCACGTAAAAAACAAATGTACTCCACATAACATTTAACAGGAAAAGTCTCAAAACATGAAGACGTATTAATGAGTAAAAATATACATCCTCAAAAAAGTTTAGTGGGTTTGCCCTCCTAGCTTTGTGGTTAGGGGTTTTTGTTGCTTTGTTTCCTACTTAGTTTTCACAAGATCCTGTTTCTTCAGATTGAACTTTACATGGCCTAAGCAAGTTTTGGATACATTGCAGTGTAACACAAGGTAACAACCACCCTCTTCACAGTCCAATACCAAGAAAATGAGGATTTTTTTTTTCCTTGAAGATGTAGTATCTACACATTCCTTATTTCAGTCACATAGTTTGTCCAGCTTCAGGCTACTATAAAACAATCATCTGAGAAATAGATTTTATTTCTAGCCAACAGTACACATGTAGAAAAAACGACAGGATTCCTGTTTGGGTTTTGGATATTCTTACCTCCTAAAATTATCTTAACTTACTGGGAAGTGACAGAGTGATACAGAAGCTTCTGTTATTACACAGTGGTGGAGCGGCACTTACTCATGGTTCCAAAGAAACTGCCCTGACTAACACACTAAAATAACCATAATTTCAACACTGCACATTACAGAGTAAGGGGAACTCTCAAGCAAACCTGACTAAGACAGTTTCCTAATTACAACTTCTACCCCACATTAATTTCCAAACTCTTTGGAGATCACAGACAAATCAGTTGAATAAAGAGTGAGCTACTTTCCTTCTTGCTCCCTGCTCAAAAAAAGCAGGAACAAGAGGCAGACAAGTCAAGAAATTGGAAGGAAATGGGACACATAAAAGTCAGAGGGCATATATGGCCACTGAAAAACCTTCTAGGAATGTAGCTAGGAGCTAGAAGCAGGAGGAAGAGATTGAGATTTCCTGCTCCTGCTTTTAAGCTTGTTTGTCAGTCTCCTGCAAGTCCAATTTGCCACTGATTACTAGAAAACCAGTATGCTTTCTGATATGGAGAATTTTCTTAATGGAAAAGAAAGAAGAA
The DNA here is from genome assembly GCA_013399945.1 of Ploceus nigricollis. Lineage (NCBI taxonomy): Eukaryota > Metazoa > Chordata > Aves > Passeriformes > Ploceidae > Ploceus > Ploceus nigricollis. The sequence goes on from VXBC01001521.1 coordinate 1,190,676, forward strand.
AAGGTTTTCATCAGGCCAAATTTCTTCCTTATAAGCAGTTTTGCAGTTTTTTGTCATATCCACTTCTACTGCAGGAAAAATAAAACAAGGTTCCTTGCTCACCTTCTTAGCTTGCTAGATATAGCAAACAACAGCTGTTCAGTGAGGAGAAATAATTTCTTCTTCTGTAATTCAATGAGAGTTAGTTTAAACATACAATCACCCAGTAATATCTAGCCCTTTTTACTTCTGCAGTTTGAAAGTAAAAACTGCACATATCACATCAAATAGAACACAAAAATAATGAAGATGGGAGTTCAAAGTTTATTGTTTAAGGGGTATTTTATTTATTTTTTTAAACAAAGATTCCTCTGAATGCCTCTGTTGACAATACTAGTTTGACAATTTGCCAAATGCTGGAAGAGACATTTTCCTCACAGCTTATATGATTTCCCCTCTTAAAAGGGAAGATGACCTTAGAAGAATTAGTTCTTGCAATGTTCCAGAAGCTTAATTTAAAACATCTGTCATTTTAGCGAGGAGCATAAAAATATTCCTTCACCATCATCCTATGAACACAGAACAGCCCTGGCTGTTAACCCCATGGCTCCCCCAAGAAATAAGCTGCAGTATGAGTTTTGCTTGACAAACCCAAGTGCCACACAAAGTGATCTAAGTCCGTATACTGTAAAAGCAACTCTACCAGAGGACAACTTGATAAAAATCCACTCCCTGGTTTATACATTCATCCATGTCTTGCTTTCAGTAAGGATTGTGACACAATAGTAGGAGTATTAAATCTCAAATCAAAAATGTCTTATTCACCAGTTCAGTCCTATCAAGTTCCCTGCAACTTCTTCACAAATTTCTTTAGATGTCTATCCTGAAAAAATAAAATTAAGTATTTGCTTTAATCCTACAGCGACAACAGTCTCTACATTGCACAGCCACAACTAGAATCCATCTCAAAATGGAATTAACCAGTACTCTCCACACGTCCTGCATCTTAAAGTAAAACTAACCTAGATATCATGACTAGGAACAAAGAATCAAGTTGAGCTAGAAGCAAGCCAAAGTTACACCAAATTTATGCTAACTCCTTGCTGGCATAGATGACATATATTTCAGTCTGGACTGAAGAAATACAACATGGGCAGAGAGAAATAAATCCTCATGAAAAAAATTTCAATTCAGGTTCCATAATGAGGGGTCTTACACATGACAACATAAGGAAAATGATGACTGAAATTTATGATATCCCGTTATGAATCCTATACCTTTCAGAGTTCACTCCTTGGACAATGCTTGTCCACTGAAGGCCTAGAAAGGAGGCCCTTGATCCCACACTGATTCAGAGACCAGTTTGTCTCAGTGGCTTCAGAAGTGGCAAGGGCTCAGTAAGTACTTTTCAATTGTTCAGTTTTCCTTTTGTGAAAGCAGTCATCAGAGCCTAATTACATGGAAAGTTTTTTGGAAGAAGCTCTGGCAGGAAAGAGAAGCAAAACAGGACTTGGCCATTTACCTTTGTTCTTATCAGTCACAGGATTTTGATTGCACTGTCATTACATACACTGTCAAGAAGATCCAGTTGTTGGTATTCCTATCTATTTCACTCAGCTCTTTTAGAAATACAGGTGTTGGAGTAAATGTTTATCATGCCCTAACCCTTAGCTGCCATAATCCATGTGGTAAATCTGTCAAAACAGGATTGTGTACATCCTGGCATAGCAGCCTAGCACCAAACTTTGTCAGATGCAAGTCTAACAGCTTTGGGGTACATCATGAAATTATTTTGTCTCATCTGAATTTACAAGTCACTCAAAAATTATCATATAAACCAGCTTCCAGTAAAGACAGGACTTTTGCAAACTGAACAGAAAAGTCAAGCAATGTTGAAGTTTTTTTAGAAAAATCAAAGTGAACAGGTTTACAGGTCACTCCTCACAATCTTATTCTTCTCATTTAATACAACTGAAAAAGTGAGTCTTAAGCTACCACTTTTTTTTTGAAACACAAAATTTTGTTTTTCCTTCAAAGGCTCTCAGAAGCCTTTAACAAAGCAAATTTCCAGTCTCTTCATCATTCTACTCATCTCACTTTGAATTACAAATAGGATTGATATGTCACAATCTGTGAGTTTATCACTGGTTTAAGAAGCTTTAGAGTTTTCTACTTCTCTGTAGCTGAACAGGCCAATGAAATTAGAGATGGAAAGAAGTCCAAAGAAACATGCAGCTAAATTCACCTCCTGCTTTTAGTTTATACCAAATTAACAATGCACATATCCCAGCAGTGAACCAGTCCCAACTATGGCTTGAAGCCAGGCACGACACTGAAGAGACTGGTGAATCAGAACCTATCCCCTTGTCCTTTCAGCCAGCATGGAAGCTGTGTCCTGACTCCTGGTTTTCTCATGATTGCCCTGGAGACTACATTCCAGCCATAGCAGGGTACAATTCCAAAGTCATCTGGCAAGCAAATTAGAACACACCAGCCATCTGGTCCCCAGCAGCAGCAAACTGACCTACCTGTCTGCATTGATGATTAAGAAAAATTTAACTGGCTTAAGGCTAAGGAAATCCTGCTGTCCACGTAAAATACAGAACTATGAAACAAGAACCATATGGAAAATAGAAAGTAACATCATTTGGATACCAAAAGACTTCTTCATGCTGCTAGTACCTACTAATTCTGTTACCAGTACAGAGCTGAGGCCCGGATGGTTTGGCTAATTACAGGATTAACTTCACAGAAGTTAAGTAACCACATACTGATTATGTGATATTTTTAACAGAACTATTATAATTTGGAAATTAGTTCTTTTATCAAAAGAAGAGTTTCTTTTTGCAAACCAGTACTTCAAATTAAAATTGCTTTAGGACATTATAACTCTACTTCAGTCAAATAATATAATTCATGTAAGTAATCTCTAACCCTTGGGCATTTACAAAACTCACCAGGAAAAATAAGATACAGCAACTGTAGTCTAGAAATGAGATTGAGAGCTGCAAACAGCTACCTTTACAAGGAAATCTAAAGACAACACCACATACCAAACAGCATTGCAGACTCCAAAAGCTCTTCCAGTTCATTTCCATGTACTCAGATCTGTGGTCAAGAAATTCAGAGCACCTCTTAACAGAAATCCTGCTGCATGTGCATACACATATTAGTACTGTACTAAAAGATAACATGATTTCGGAGCTAAGTTCTCATTATTCAGATGCTTGTCTGAAAAACAAGAAACCAAACACCATGATTCTGTTGGTAGATTTACACCATCTTTGACAATATTCTAATATCTGCACATTGCAGAGGGTTTGGAAGATGAGGATCTCCATCGTACCCCAGTAACTCAGATGCATCCTGTCCTCCCAGCATTTCAAGTGTTAAGTCAAGTAGAAGCATCCAGAAAGTTTACTAATCTTGAGGCTTTTTGGCCCTGTTGGCAAGAGAGTAATAGTAAGAAGTGTCATCATAGGAAGTGTGCAGATCATATCAAATGGAAGGCAGATTTCATTCCAGATACAGCAGGGCTGCCTATAAGAATCTGTGATTCTGATACAGATAAATATTGTACTGCAGCATCTCTAAACCAACCCAAGTTATAGCTACACATAGATAATAACGGAGTCCACCCAGTCAGTTTTTTCCTTCATCAGAAGGACAAACTAACTTACAATTGTTACACAGATCACAACATAAGCTAGTATTCCACTTGCCCACATGTTAGCACAGATATTCAAGAAGCTAAAAAAAAGCAAAGACAAAACGTGTTTTCTATTACTTCTTGAGTAACTTTCAAATGTAGAACAGTAGCACAGTTTCTTTCTCTACTGTTCTGCATCTGAAATTTACTGATGTAGTAACTGACTGTATCAGCTACAAGGCAGATGTCCAATACAAGTGCCTTAATTTCCCTTTGCCATTTAGTCAACTACAAAATCTGTTGTTACCTTTTATAACCCATTTTACTTTTTGAAAACACTGCTGATTTGACAGGTATTGCTACCTAAGTGAGGCATTTTAATATGCCACAACTGAAAATGTAGGATGGCTACCAGGCCCTGAATTTTAGGATCTTCCAGCCATATGCTTGTACTGACTTCTGAAAACCAGGCTATTCAACACTGATTTTCCCTCTTCCCCAGAAAAAGTGGCACCACTTCCCTTATCAGCTCCATCCTAGAGCATCAGTGGTTCCAGAGAACAGATTTTTTTTTTTTTCTCCTAAGTTCATGGCAGGAATGGTTTCCTGCAGGAAAACAGAATGAGAAAAAAAAACACTCATCTAGAATTCCTTTATTGATAAAGTAATATTTTTCACTATGTTTTTAATATATTGAAAATATCTTCACATGCTCACTAATATATGACTGAAGCAACAGAAATTCACAGCATTAAATCTTTTGGCATAAGCTCTGCAACAGCAAATGTATCTTGACCAGCAAGATACATGCTACACAGCATGTAGCATGTATCTATAGCATCTATATCATGTAGCATCTATAGCAATTATCCACCTTCTGTAGCACACTGGACAATTTGTCTTTTATAAGTCTCATTTTACTTGACTAACAGCTACTTCTAGTGTACACTAAGTTCATGGTGTAAATTATTGCTCACATTTTAAATGAAATCTTCTAATTAGCTACAACAGTACCTAGTTACATTAAAGAGAATTTAACTAGATATGGTAGGCTGTTTTCCAAGGGACAGTACTCATTCACAGCACCATTGAAAACATGTGTCAGAAACTTGATATCATGTGATTATTTCTCAGCTTGATTTTGCTTTCAGTGCTCATGACCACTTATACCAGCTCTGCAAGCAATTCAGCACATAGATGACCCTCTTACATGCAGAGTCACCACAAAGAATTTGCAAAGAATTAAGAAGCAGCCACTTATCAGAGAGAGCTGATAGAGAACATTAGAAGTCAAATAAAGTAGTGTCTGATACAGCATTAATTACAAGTTAGATGGAGACTCATTCAGCTATTATAATTAATTTTTAAATCATAAGCTTACTGTATGTTCATATATCACTACCATATTTTAAAGCTTTAAAACCAACTACTTTCAATAGCAATTGCTATTTCTTTATTGACTCACACTGAAAAACAATATACTTTGAAGAGACTAAGGGTTTGGGGTTTTTGTAGTAAAAGCTTATAAATTATGGCATAGAAGCAAGACTTATCATATATTAGTGTAGTCAAAGTCTTTTACTAAGGGATGACATAACAAGATTAGTGTAATCCAATTCTTAGTTGTCACTGATTCTATTGAGAATTTTTATCATTTAATTCATTCTACACAACAATTTCTCGCACAACAATTATTATTTTCCATGCATCTAGAATTTAGTCTTAGCCACTTTTATGGTCAGCATTCAGCTGTTAAAACTTATTTCCACCCAAATCACTGCTGAAGCCATCCTATTTCTAAATCAATGTTTTAGACTAATATTAATATACATGACATTCTATTTCTCTATGTTCACCCAACTAAAACATTATGAAAGCATTACTCCTGCCCTTGCAGTCCCTACTGGAAAGCCTAGCTCACATAATACTGAAATCTGTGACAATTGTTTATACCAATGGATTTGTTTGGCCCTGCCATTGTAGGCAGTGCATTCTGCACATACTTGACAGGATAGACAGACTTTATTGGTAGCAGCTTCACGCTAGAGCTACACTCAATTCTCTTGAGAAACCATGAGGGAAAATTAGGTAATATAAGCAAGCAACCTGAAGGTTACAGTCCAGTGCATAAATATGTAGGCTAAAACTGCTTCTTTAGTTAAGTTCCCATGATCAGCAAAGCTGGTCAAAGCCTGGGTTCACCTCTTGCATACAAAAGGAATAAACCTAGTCACTGTTAGTTCACAAGCTGTAGAGAAGCAAAGCTTCTATAAACTGGTCTTAAAACCAAATATTTAAATTTGACATTTAATCAAAAAGAGACATTAGAAAGTTCAACTTCTTTAAAACAACAGCTATTTATTTTCTTCTTCACTGCAATTTGTTAGCATTTTAGAACTCCATCTTGCTAGGCACTCTACAAACACACAATATCATCCATTTCACATACAACAATAAACCATAAACTGTGTCACATTACAAGAAGGTTAACAAATCAACTCTACAATAGGAAAAATGTATTAAAGGGACACCCATTTCTAACTGTTAAAATCCTCTTACAATTTTAACAGACATTAATGAAAAAGTCTTTAAATCTTGGCAAAATAAATATACTGGAGATTAAGTTTCTGTACTAGCTACTAGACAGGAACTACAACCATCACAGATATCAAGCTGGGAAGAGGAAGAAAAAAAAACCAGATCAACAAATGATACATTCCTGTCTTCCTGCTGCATGGGCAGTGGGCTGGACTCAGCTGGTCTGACAGCTCAAGTGCCAGTGGAATCCAGTCTGAGAGCTAAGGAATGCAGGTTTTGCCAGCATTAACTAAAGAGAAATTAAAGAAATGCCATGCTAATATGTTTTTTTTTTACTCAGAGAAAAACTAAAGTCAAAGTGAAACCTATCTAAAATTTACTGAGGTTCCCATTCACCATGCTTTGATTTTCTTGAGAAAAAAGGAGTATTTTATAGGTGTGGCAAAGACTCAAAGAACACTTCACTTGCTACAGTTAAACCAATGGTTTGGCAATTAGTAGGCCTTCACAATCCATTTTTTGTCATTGTATCAGGGCAAGCTAAATAAAAAGTGACCTTTTTGCTGCTACTCTGTAGTTGGAGAGAAACCCCATTTATTCGTCTCTGTTATTCAGCACAACTATTGTGCTGCAAAGACAGCCAAGTGATTATTACTGTAGTCCACACACTAGTCAGTTTAATTTGTTAGCTCACCTAAAAACCTGTAAGGGTTACACAGTAATTTGAAAAAAGCAGTACTTGGAAGAAAACGTCTTATAACGTGTAAAAACAGAAGCTTTTGAAGACTTAGCTGAAGGGCAAATAGACACCTGTATACACACTCAGAGGCTGAAGGTGAAGCACCTTTTGTGATTTATCTTGACCAAAGTTACAAAAACCCCTATGATTTTAATAACAAACAGGCACACCAAAACAAGTTAAATTTCCAGTAACTTCCATCTGGGTGCTTGATGCAGCGATCTTTTTCTAGTGATAACTCTTTAGATAAATATTCAGTGCATCACACACTTCAGTATTAAAAACCGCCCCTAAGGAAATACATGAATGTCTGTTAGCAACTTACAAGGTTTCCAGAGTTTAAATAGGAAGATTGAACATGCCAACTTGCATACACTTAACACTTTTTTTTTTTTCCACTCAGTTATATATTACTATATCCCATTTTGCACTGAAAAGCTTAACCATTGCCTATGAACAGACAGGTATCATACTCATTCATAAGAAGTCCATTTGTTCTAACCGTAAACTTACGGTCACCAGGAACCAAATCTACCCAAAAATACTCACAGCTCACAACATATCTGTGTCTCACATGTACTGACCATCACTCTAGCTGAAGTCAGTTTCTGCTCCTTCTGGCAAGTATTTGTACAGATGAACAAAACAAAACCTGCATAAGAGAAGGAAGTTTTATTAATGCTTCCCTCATCTAAAACAGTTGTAATATGCAGCCTCTTGCAAATTCAGGAAAAGTTTGGAAGACAGCCAAAGAAGCAACTCAGTTGAAATAAGTTCTAGATGACAGCTTTTAACAGCTCCCCTGCTTGACAGGAAGAGTCAGACTTCTGAAACTGAAGAGCTGATACCTGGCAAATGTCTGAAAGATGAGAATGGGCAAGAAGTTGATAAGGACTTTCCTGCCTCAGCCTTTAACAAGCTTCCCATTTTGATGCATCCATTCAAAAAGAAAGGCTGAGAACATTTATTAGCTTCCCACCACACAATGACTTAAGTAAGGTGACCAGAATGCCTCTCATCAGTTCAGGGGTGAGAACTCACCACCATTTCTCATACTGTTACTATAGCACTTCTGTGATTGTACTAATTTATGAAATGAATGACCATAGCTGTCTTCTTGTATGCTTTTCAGCATTTAAGGAGGGGCAGGCTTGTGTCTAGTTCATGCTAAGGTTCAGCTACTAAAATGAAGTTCAAATTGAATACCACTGTATTTTACTATTCCCACAAACACAAGTTAAACATTGAGCAATGCAACCAGAACAGCTGCAACATACCCAAACATTTTAAGCTGCATACACAAAGATATCTGAGCATAAAGCTTGTAAAGTTCACCAAAGCAGTACCTTCTCAGTTCTGCGATTCACCATTGTATTTATGTACCACAAGTACCTGAGGTCAAAGATTAAGCACGATACTCGCTGAAATGAAACCTTCTTAAGCCATCACAAAAACAAAATCAGTTTAATATGAAAACTGCTTGCCTGTACTTTTCCTTTCACAGACTGTAAGCTCTAATTATCTTTCATTGGTAGATACAGACTGAGGAGCCGAAGGCAGGAAGTGCTCTGCTGCTAGAAACAGGGAAGAATTGATTGGGAATGCCAATGACAGAGGGAGTGACCATTAGATGGTAGAATTAAGAATCCTGAAAGGAAAAAACTAGACAAATCGAGCCTGAGCTTCAGAACCGACTTTAGGCTCTTCAGGCACCTAACTGGAGAAATCACATAGAATACAGTACTAGAAAGAGAAATTCTGGAGAGCTGGTTGATTTTCGAGGATCACCTACTCCAAGCTGGTTCATCCTGATGAGCAGGAAGACAAGTACAAGTGGCAGGAGGCCTGCCTGAATGAACAGCGCTCTTCCTAGGAGGAACAGAGATGTTAGCTGAGCAGGCAGGGATGGGGTCCATCCCAAAGTGTATCTGCAGTTGAACCTAGTGAGGGGCATGAAAGACAACAAAAAATGCTTGTGTAAATACAGCAGCAAAGTAAGGACTAGGCAAAATGTAGGCCCACTGTGGGATAGGTGTGGATGTCTGACCACAACACAAAAAATTATGTACTCATAGATTTATTTACCTCTGTCTTTTCTGAGAATATCTGCCTTCATCAATCCCAGGTCCCTAAGATAACATGAGAGCTTGGCACAAGGAAAATTTATATTTGCTGAAAGAAGGTCAAGTTACATTTGCTATTCTGTGAGTGTAACCATTGATTTAAAATACAATGCAACATTATTACAATAGATCTCTTCATAAGTATCGTAGGCCAACACCAACAGAAACAGCTTGTTTCTTTCTCCATTCTTTACTGGAGAAACCCAACACGAATCATCAGTTTCCTACCCTACCCATGAAGCCAGAATACTGGGAAACTGTTCCAACACTTTTTTTCTCAGTGAGAGAAAGGGTTAGATATCATCATCAACTAAGAGTCAATGAGCTGACAGCTTCAGAAACTCTACAATGACAAAACCTCTTTGATAACAAAGAGGTTTTCGTTTTTTTGCTTTTGTCCCCCTTCATTAGCCACTATTGTTATCCATTGTTCATTATTCATGTCATAAATAGCTGTCCTGAAGCATCAGAACAATACTGACTTCTGAACAGGAGATATATTACAAAGTGAGTTATTCAATATATTGGTGTTTGGTTCTAGTCTCAGGATGTGGGCAAGTACAAGTCATACCTCAGTACACTTGAATTATAAGGCAAAGTAAGCAAAGGAAAAGTCTGTCCCCTCCATTGATTCTCTAGTCAGTCTTTCATATCCTCACAGATGCACTAGGGCCTGATTTACTCCAGGGACAAACTAGACCTACTTCCAAGTATTATGCATGTAGGGTCATGCCCCCATTCTCCCCCCTCTCAGCTTAGTTTTGTGCTGCTGGGATGCTCAGCTTGCATTTGAAGAGATACTTATTGCTGAAATATCTGTAACTGAAAACAAGATCCAGCCTTCATCTGATCATTTCATCTCCCCATGCAGCAAGTCATCTTGTATCCACAAAGCATCTTATGAAATGAAGGTAGCTGCAATATTCATTCATCTGGTCTACTTCCATGGTTCAACACAAGTTGTTACTCTAGACTCCAATTACAGGACAATATTTTGAGTTAATTCTCTCTCACCTCTTGTTATAAAAATTAAGGAAGAAATTATACAACTAAACACTACAATTAATGTAATGGATAAAATTTAACAGTTATACAGTTACCAAAAAAAGACACTTCACTGTTCAAATTCAGTAACAACAATACTCCCATGGCTGTGTTTAAAGATAAATGTCAGGAATGCTATTAATTTACAGAAATTAAGAACTGTGGCTGCAGTGAAGTTCTGTATCAAGAACTGCTTCTCAGCATTTGACTGAGGAAGTGATAGAAGATAATTTGTGCCACTAAAGGAAAAAGATATTATATTGCAATGTTCCTTAAGGTCTAGTTTGCCAGTCTGACTTGCTTTTCAGTGTGAGTAGCATCAAGCCAATAAGACTTAGTAAGACAATGCAGTCAGAAACAGGAGCTTTGGAGAAACACACACAAGTCTTCAACAGAGAAGCAGGGATAAAAAGCACTGACTGCAAAAATACTATCAAAATTAAGCAGTACTCAAGGCAACAACTGACTAGGATTGGCCTACTCCCTCCTTTGAAAAAAATCAATTGACATCATTTCCAACTAGCATTGGAATTAGCATTAAGACACATTTGTTAACACACCTTTAAAATCACTGTTTGGATCCAATCCTCACCCAGTCCTCTCAAAGATTTGTTTCATCCAAATGTCAACTATTGGGAAGGGGAAAACACTTACAAATTACTTTCTGCTCTGAAGGTACACATTTCTGACCCATGTTTTGTTTGGTTAATTTTTTTATTAACCTCTAAAAGGAATTCCACATCTACAGTCCAATATCACTATGTGGAGAAAAATACCTTCTTGTTTCAAAGTACAAAGCAAAACTACATCACTCTCTAAAGTTACAGGACATCAGGAAGAATAAATTGCTAAAAACACTGGTCCTTAACATGGGTTTAACTCCTCCCACACTGGTGTATTTGACTTATGCAGAAAAAAAATATTTAATAAGTTTTTCAAAGCAGGAGTGGTATTCACCAGATTCTTGGCATATGGAAATTTTTAGTCCAACTGCCACTTAAAGACTACCCATTCCACAATAATAGTCTCAGTTTTTATGTCCAAAAAAGCAAGCTGCATATGAGGAGACATTCACCATCTCTATATACATTTAAAGGACGAGAGAACAAAAGATTCCTTCTAAAGCTGATGGAGGAGACTGGAATAAATTAAGTATCCAAACACAATAACAGAACAAAAATTATTCCATTCAAATCAGAAACTAATTAATCACTTATGCAAAGATGATTCCTAACAGATAAAAGCAAGAGAGAAATTTATGATGTGCTTTTGTTATTACAAAGTCACTTTCTCTCTGATTAATCACTCTTCTCCCAGCCCCTCCCATACACACACCCTAATGGGGTTTATCCACTTTCTCAGAGCATATGGCCACAGTTCTCAGAATATGGTAAATGATCCCTAAAGAAGTTGCTGTACGCTGAAGAAGGATGTTCTAATAAAAAAAGGAAATTATTATTATCTGTAAAACACTAATGACAGTTTTCTACTACTCATAGATAAGACCTAGAAAGCTGTAGTGAAAAGACATTCTCTCATGAGATCTTCAGGTCTACTCTAGTGCTCATTCACTTGTCACTAAGTTTGAGTTCTGTAGAGTTCAGATGCTCTGCTCTTTTGACCATTTCTTTCAGCTTCACAATGTAACAATATAATAAACTGGAAATGGGGAGGCACAGATCTAAACATATCCCATGACAAATTACAAACATCAAGGAAAAATGCAAAAACCACAACCTCCTTGAGAATCATCTTTTGTGCTGCGTAGGAAATTCTGCAAGGACAAAAGCTTATCTTTTTCCTTTCTTCTCCATCCTTTTCCAAGATATAGAAACATATTGCAAGCTAATTTTTCCCCTCAAAAAAGAGAAACACTAAGCTGCTCCCAACAGCTCACTCCTCTCTTTGTAGCCTGAGTTACAGGCAAGTCAGCTATGCCAAAAGAAAACTCAGGATGATAAAGCTGTTTTACCATCCACTCTCCTCAACAGTCAGACCATTTCTCCTTATTCCAGGTGTTATCTGTGCATTTGACTTTTGCTACTGGAATCATGACAAGGATTTCAAGGCACGCTGCATTCTTCACAAATTCGTTTAAACAGGTGATTTCCAAGCTGGTGGTTTGCAAGTATCAGTAGGCAATTTACAGCCTGTCCAGGGAAGATGGATAGCCCTTTTCAAATGGCCCTACAACCCCAGGCAACTCCTCATCTGTCAGAGGCCCGTGGATGCAGACAGAACATGCCAGTGGCTTCAGGTGATTACTGCTTCTTCCTCTGCTGAGATAGGACAGCTGCTATAGCTACAGTAAATGCAACACTCCCACAGTAAACTCTTGTTTAGTTTTAACTTTATGTCTCTGCCAAAGTACTGGTATTAAGTTCCATTTGTTTTAAGAGCTATCTGGGTAGTTTTAGTTGTGCCTAGATGGGGTGGGCTTCAGCTGGTGGTAGTTTAAGGAGACTGACCTCACAACTTTAGGAAGTCACAAAAACCTTTGACACACAGGACTTTGACCCAGCAGTACAGGGTCTTGTTCCCATCAAGTACAACCTCCAGTCAAGCTTAATCTTACTCTAGACTGCTTTTATTTACATTTTAAAATAGTACTTGGCCCAGACCGACTTAAAGGAAACATCTGATAAACCTGGACTATGAGACAGGAGATTTATAATCTAAGACACCCTTCCTGATGATTAGCCTGACCTAGCTAGTCACAGTTAGTAACTGAGATACAGAAAGGTGTCAGTAGTGTTTCATAAGCCTCCAAACCTCAGTAGGTAAATAAAGTCATATCACAGCATCCAACAATAACACCTTCTTGAGAAACGTGGTCATCAGCAATTTAGTAGAGAGTAAAGCAATATTTTTCTCATTAGAAAATAATATAATAGAAATTGGATGCATATAGACTCACATATAAAAGGACAACACAGAAGATAGAATGGCAGAAGCTGCATCATCAAATAGACAAGTACTGGTTTTTTTCAGAGCAGATCTCTGTTCTAAAAGATCTCAGTTACCATTAGTGTCTTAAATCTTCCATTATGAGCATTTCATAGGAGTATCACTTTGCTCAGATGCCCCAAGCTCTATGAAAATGAAGGACATGAAAACAGGGTAAGTCTCAAGCAATTGGTCTCAGGTAAAGCAGGTCAGATCTTTTAGACCATTGACCTCGTTCAACAGCCCAGACTCTGAAAAACCAACATCTCCTTGGGCTGCTGAGCCTGCTCCAATATTTTAAATTGTGTGCTTCCCAATTCCCTTCTACTACCTTAATTTTCATGCAGAGAATTCCAACCTAATCTGTCAAATTCAGCAGCTTCACCCATGGTATTGTTGGCATTTGGCAGAGCAACAGCAACACTGCTCTGAGGCAGCTCTGTCTGAAACAGCAGAGAGAAGTGACCAGAGCGGGCTATGCCTGTACTGACAGAATGCCAGAATCCATACAAAGCACTATGGAGCTTACAACAGCAGAGTAGAATTTGCTTTCTCTGTTTGGCAATAATGTAACATTGGTCTGAACATAAATGCTTGCAAATTCACTACTGCCAAGTAGCAATCTTTTTTCTCCTGGTTTTAAAATAGGCTAAAAGTCTGGTGAATTAATTAAAAAAAAAAAAAAAA
>VXBC01001521.1:1208432-1274232 GCA_013399945.1 Ploceus nigricollis
CTGAGGCGGAGCGTGACCGCCTGCCCAGGCGTGTGGGGATGGGCATCGCTGGGTCGGGGGTGGCCGAGGGGAGGTGGCGCTTCTGGCCGGACCCGCCGTCCCCAAGCGCTGCTTGGGGCGCGCCGCTTCGTGCGGGGTGTACGCTCTCCCTGCGGCCGGCCCTGCGCGGCCCGCCCTGGGCGCGGCCCCGAACGCTTCCGCCCACACTGAGGAAAAGTGGCGAGAGGCTGCGGGCGCCGCTTCTTGCCCGCGCTCCGCTTGAGGTGGGGAGGGCTGTCCCTGCCGTCCCGCTCCCCGCGCGCCGCCCCTCAGGGGCTGAGGGGACACGGTGGGACAACGCTGAGGCGGCGGCGGCCCTGCGGGGCGGCACGTACCGGGAGCGTGAACCTCGGCTTGGGTTTTACCGCTATGACTGGTGGTAACAGCGGGAGCTTGTTTAAATACACTTAGGTGAGCGGTGTGGTTTCGGGAGAAGGAGTACAAACCGTAGTCAGAGAGGAACATAAATCCCCACTTTCCCGGAGCGCCGGTGTGGGAGCGTGGCTATCAGTCCCAGCACGGCTCAGGCTGAGCCCGTACGAGCGCTGCCCGCCCTCCGGCGCGTCCCGGGCACGGTCTCTTGTGGCACTGGCAGCACTCGTGGTAATAAAATAAAACGTGAGTAAGGAGTTACGCTCTGCACTTCTTACTTTCTTTGATAAACGAGCACAGGTTAAGATTTGGAAAGTTATTGCTGGCTTGTAGGTGTTTCTATCCTTGTGCTGCTATTTTAAGCTATAAATCAATGTCCCTGTCAGTCTAGGTTGCACTCTGAAGTGGTCCAGAGCAAACAATGTGTTTTCTGTGCAGTGTTTGAACACAGCCACACCTACGAGAAGACACAGGGACATATAGAAAGAGCAGTTAAATCAGTAAGGCTGGTGTGAGCTCAAGGATCTCTTTGTAACTTGTACCAGCGTTGTCACGGTTGGAGCTACTGGGATAGTTACAAGTTGTAGGCCTTAAAAGCTATGAAAAACAGGTTTTGTGCTGGGTTAAGAAATCTTAGCAACACCTTTAGCTCAGAAGATTTTTTGTTTTGGTTTATTTACTGTTCTCTTTTTAGTATGATAGAAATTGTATTTCTGTGTGTGTTTATTGAATCTCAAGTAGTAGAAATCATTGTACTAACTTCCATGTTGTATAAGCCCACTTGGTTTGGAAAGAGGTATACCTGTGGGTTCAATAGCAGATAATCAAATTATGCTATTAACATGCAAAACATAATTACAGTATCAGTCTTTCAGCAGTAATGAGTGTTTTAAGTTACTTGAACTGTGCACTGTAAGAGTAGCTTATGTTGTTTGCTATTGGCTGTATAGCAAGGTACCATTTTTGGCATATACATGTCTAGCAGTACCTCTTTCACATACTGTGGGTCAGTAATAATGAGAATAGATAAAAATCCTTCTGGACAGCAGTGTGCAGGATCTGGAAATTGCAAAAAGCGATTAGTCCATGTTTAATAATCTGCTAAATTCTGTTTTGTGGAAGTAAGCAAACTTAATAAACCCCACATATTTAGTCATTTGTGGGACTTGCACATAAGCGAACCTTTTTGATTTAAAATAATTGCTTTCGATTTAGGATTGTGTGTACTGACTTATGACTGAAATATGCATGTTTATGCATATGACTTTCAGGAAAAAGTGTTATCTGATCATTGTAAAAGGCTGATCTGGTAGCTCAAATAGGTACAGTTACTACAAGCAAATTAAAATACAGAACAGATAGAAATTTTTGATGGCCTCCTAGAATTTTTCCTGCCTGCAGGATCAAAATCTGTACTTGTATTTGGGATGGGTTGGTATTAAGAGTTTGTTTCACTATTTAACTTATATTGGTGTAATTTTTGCCCATACAAAATTTAAATTTTATTCTTTTCATTATGTGACTGTACTGCATGCCCATCACTGAAATTTCCTCCGTGCTGTTGGTGCGGCTGCCTAATTTTTGGAGCCACATCCAGCAAAATTCCATGCAATTAACAGCAATCTATGTAACACTGCTTTTCTGGTTGTTGGGTTTTTTTTTTTCTTTTGAAGTACCAAATTTACAGAGTTTTCTCTTTCCTTTGCAGTATTCACAGCTGTCACATTGATGTCATATGAGTAACAGCTTTGAGGCAGGTACTTTTTTCAAAAAGTTCTGTTTCTTACTGTGATGTTGTTTCCCCAGGTTCTACATTAATCATTAATTCATTGGGAGTTAGAAAGTTGTTAGGTTGTTAGAAAGTAATGATAGATTTGATATTTTCTGTTTATAAAGCCCAGGATGGAGACATGTGATTTCTTTTGTCCTCTTCCAATATGGTATTGCATATCAAACAAAGGGATGCAAAATCTCCTTTCCTTTCCATACACTCAGATTGTTAGCATTATTAAGAAGTAGTATCTATTATTAGTATGACAATCATGACCAGCATCTCAAATAAGTTAATGTGCTTAGAATGAAAGGATTAGCTTTTAAGGGATTCTTTCCATGTCTTTTATTATTTCATACGAACTCAGGTGAGTCCAGTTTTAAACCCAGTTCTGCAGAGGACCTGATGTCAGCAGACTCTTCTGCTTACAGAAATCTCTGTTGTCATTAGGGGTGTAATGTCGCTCTGACCCAAATGAGCAAAAAAATTCTCTTTTTTTCACAAGTCTTTTAACAAAGCAAAGAAATTCTCTCTTTACTTCCAGTGAGGTGAGATGCATGAATACAGAAGCAATAGGCTTAGGTGGAAAAAGGGAGGACACTGTGTGCTTACAAAAAGTGTAGCTGCAATGCAGCCTCTGCCACAGTGTCGTTTGGAGAGTTCTGTATCCCATTCTCAGGGTGCATGGTGCTGCAGCTGCAAGTGGTGGGAGCACTGGAACTGAGCTATTTGCAAAGAGTTTCATGAACCTGCAATTGTCTGCAATTATAAGGTATTTTGCTAGTATTAATACTTTATGGAAGTGAACGTGTCTGATTAGCTCGAAGCACTAGCGTCCGTTTTACAGTAGTTATTTTCAGTATTAGGTACCACAGCAGAGAAGAATTATACTTTCTAGGCAAATACACTTGTCTGTGATTAATCACTTTTCCCTGGAATCATCTGATCTTGTTCTTTTACTGCACCAACTTCTAACTTATCTGAGTAAAAACTAATTAACTACCTGAGGAAATTTACAGAAATGCTATTTTCATATATTGCATAAATGGATTGTATAAATGTCTTGATCCTATGAAGGTTTGAGCATATGTTGAAATTTAAGGTTTAGGGTCTCTATTGTCAGCTTCTGGAGAATTGGAGGCTACTGTCGATCAGTGGACATTCTGCATTTCCCTCTTATCAAGCATTAACTGGGTAATCTAAGGAGTAAGCAATGGATGATTGAATTTTAAGTAAAAAGGTTTTATTTTCTTTCTGTTGTAATGTCCACCTTAAATGTAAATTTGAAATTTCTCGAGTTTGTTGTAGAATGGTATTATTATACTGATAGCTCTAGTGTGTAGGTGACTAGCACAGGAGGAATACATTTCATGCCTCATAAATGACAACCTTGGAGAAAGAAAGAGCAGATTACTAAGGTGTTTGACAGTGTAACTTCACCACAATTGCCTGTCAATGTGCTTTGCCATTATTTAGATGACTTTTGCCATGAAACCAGGTTAGGTTCTGTTTAGTTCTGCATCTTGGCTGGCTGTGTTCTAGGAACTGCAATGACACCAACACTTCAGAATTTTTATACACTGACTCATCATCAGTCACTATCTGAGCTAGATGGGAGCAGCCTATTACAACTGGAAAATTTACATCACAGTTGTCATCCAGCTCCTGAATACAAACTTTGTTTCATCATACAGCACCACTTGGTTCCCAGCTGCCCTTCTATAGCTGTGTTCTGTTGCTGTGCAGACATAGTGGGGCTTAGGTCGGCAGAAAAGGCTGCTACCAATTCCCTGTCTCCTGCAAGGGATTTCTTGCTAGAAGTTCTGCTGGGAAACCAAGAGTGCAAATGTAGTTAATTTTTTTCATCTTCTCAGTTACTGTGTCAACTGCACTGAACCCAAAACTTTTTTTTTTAACTACACTACATTCTGAAGTGGTTTATTGTGAAGTAAGTATCACAACAATTGTAACAATAAAATTCAAGGAATGCTTTTAAGAATATGAAATATGTAGAAAAGAAAGGTAAGTATAATAAATATATATTTTTGTGTATTTATTCTAGAAATTGCTAACTAGGGATGAGGCTCAAAAAAGCATTTTTCAACTTCTAAAAAATCGCAGGGGAAAATATATTACCATGTACGTGCATGTTGTGGTGTGTTTTCTGTAATATTATTGTTTTCAATGGTTGGTTTTGTACCCCGCCCCGAGGCATTGGTTTAATCCCAACTGTCAGTCCTCCCTCGTACCTACCCCTTTTCCAGAGATTTCCCTGTCATTTTTGTTTCCTTTGATGCCTCAAAAATTGGTTTAGGTAAACTGTTCCCCTCCCCTGTAACTGCCTGTTGGTTTAAACATTGTAATCCCTGCCTTATCTTCCTCCCCAGTCCCTTTGTTATTGGTTCCCTACCCTAAACCCCACCCTGGTCCTATCCCTTAAAACCCACTGCCCTGCCTTTGTTCGTGATCCTTGCCTCTGTTCTACATTTGAGTTCTGGGCACTTTTGTTTCCACGCCTATGGTTTAATAAACAATCCTTGGATTTACAAGCAAGGCCCATCTCGCTTTTTCTATGTTGATCTGTCGGTGACTGCTGAGGAGGTTCAGGGCCCTGGGGGAGGTGTCACGCCCCCGTCAAGTGCATAACACCGAGCACAGAGTGACACGTGCAAAGCATGTATGACAGATAGTGTATGTGCAGTTAAAATGATACAGTCTGTTCACAGTAAATGCAAACCAAAGTCTTTCTACTCTTGTGCTAACATTGCTGTTAACCTACAGTAGACGTCGGTGTTTCATAGAGCAGCAGGTGGTTTTCAGGAGCTTGACTCCTATACTGCCTCAGAGCTTGTCAATATCATTGACTATGTGGTAAACAATCCAAGTGCTTTATTTACAGTAGGTGACCATTTTAATAGTCTAAACATTCATTTTGGAAATAGGGATTTTGGCTAATATTTATGGTCATTTCTACACACGGACACAAGGAAATTGAGGCAAATAAACCGAAGATGTCAAATGTGTTTAAGTTGATGCTATTATACCTCATGGATGTTATTGTTTGGCTTTAAATGGCATTTGCTGCTCCATGATTCCTTTCCAAGAACATGCTTTGTGAGAGCAGTAAAGCTCTTGTCATCAAGCAGTTTACAGAGCTGCTGCATCTACCAGCTGAGATGTGGCAACTAACTTCTTGTATGGTCTTGGTGTACTTTCTTAAAAAGAAAAGGCTGTTTTAAATTATTCTTGTTGATCAGTTTAAGCTTCCCCTGTTTTGCTTTGCTCTGAAAAGGACAGATATCTCAGCTGAGATGCCTACAGTTAAGTTCTAACATTTTTTATCTGCCTTGCAAGAACACATCTTGATACTCAGTCCTTGATTAAGTATTTTTGTGTGATATTTCATTTCAAAGACCTCTGTATCCAAATCAGCTTCCAAGATGATCTAAGCAATACTTGATTTTTTTGGGAGCAGGGGTGCATGTTCAGTAGTGCCTCTTCAGGCTTTTTTCCTGATTTCTAATGTTATGTGCTTATATGTATCAACTCCTTTCCTAGTGGTTCCTTGTATTGAATTTGGCTTACTCAAGTATTAAAGCATGTGTGTGTTGGGAAGTGTAAGTTTGGTCTGAAATTTTAAATGTTCTCCTGGTTTGGAGTCTCATAAGTTATTTATTTCCCTACTGCAGGATTAACAGGCTTGGGGAGTTCTGCAATTTTGTGTATGTTCAAATTCACTGTGAGGTCAAAGCCTTTAGACTGGGCAATGCTTCTTGAAAAGCCACTGGCTGAAATTAAAAGTACTACATGGAGTAATAATGAACTCTTTCTATATATGCCTGTATGTGATTGGTTTTTAACTGCATAATTGTAGAGATATTTAACATTATCATAGATTCTTTATGGCTTATATACTTATCTGATTTAGTGTGCAAGCTAAAGATTTGTAGCCATATATTAGTAGATATAGGAGTTTACTGACATCAGCAAATACTAAATGGCCAAATTAGGTTTCAAAGAGAAAATGCTAGATAGCACTTAATTTCTGCATCAATTTATAAACTCCCTCCCTATACAGTGGAGATATAAATCCACAGAATAAATATACTTTTTTGACATACTTTTGAGTTTCTTATCTGTGTTGTATTCAGTAATACATCTTGACTGAAACTCTTCAAGTGTCTCAGGGGAGCTTCAAGTAATTACAATAGAGAAAGACAATTAACCTAATGCAAAAATTCTTCCTTCTTCCTGCCCCTAGATCCTGAACTTGCAGTTATTTTCATATAGTTGGATCTTGTACTTGAGGAAAATTTAGTAGGACTCATTGTAAGATTGCATTGTGAACCTTTTTGTTCTCTGTTCCACATAAAATGCAGTGGCATTACAGAAAGACAGTGTGTATTCAACACTGGCACTCATGATTTTAAAGATCATTAGGATTGTAGTGAGAGTTTTATCCCACTGCAAAGGGAAGAATCCAAAATGTCATCGATTCATGCTACATTACTGGGCCTGAAAAATCTGTTGTCTTCGCATGTTATTTGTTGTAGAATCTCTTCAGTCTACCAAAAACATTATCATCTTTCTCTTAGTCTCCTCTGTAGCTAGATTCCTAGCTATTAAATATCAGACTGTGAATCTTTTATCCATAGGGAAAATCCCTGTGCTGTGCCTTGCTTTCCTGTAGGTGTCAAAGTGTTAGTGGCATTTTGCCCCATACTGCAGGTGACATTGCCATGTCAATATTCAGAGTTAGAAATGAGAGGTTCATAAATCCTGTCCTAAAGTAGCTTGGCTATAAACTATTAGTTCTGTTAAAATGTTTCAAAATAATTCCTATTTAAGGTATTATATGCAATACAATACCATGTATTCAGTGTACTTACAAAAGGCAACAGTTGATTAATTAAAATTTTAATGTTTTTTGAAATTAGGAGCTGTTTGGGTTCTGCTGTCTTGCAGCTGCTGGAGGATGAGAAGCAAAAGTTATGGGCTATTAAGTTTGTTACAAATGCCCTAAAATGCCAGGGGTGAAATTAAATTCCTGTTTTGGTTTTGGGTTTTGCGTATAGAAAAACGTCCCTGATGCCAGGCAACAATATTTTCCATGTGAGTTCTCCACTGTTGCATGCTGTGTCAGCACTGCCAACTCAGTGGTAAAGTGTGTGCAAACTGGTGCTGGAAGAGGGGCAATAGCCTCAGCAATGTCCCACTGTGCAAAGCACACTGTACTTGTGAAATGTTGTCTCCTGAGACAAACTTTCTGCCTTCATCACAGTTCCCCTTGCAAAGCAGTTAGCCAAGCCTAGACTCACATTTTTCACTCATACTGTATTTGATTTACATCAGCTGAAGGAAATGGTAATGTGCAACAGTGACTCTGGAATTTAAACAGAAACCCACAAGGGATCTCCATGCTGAAGGCCGACTTCCAAATATGGGAGAAGAGAAGCAGCAGTAGTAGCCTGGGAAGACATCCTCAGCACAGCAAGGGACAAAATAGTTGGAAGTATGTGAGCTTTTTGGAATTTGTTCAGAAAGGTAACTGCTGTCATGTTTTAGTCAGAGTGATTGAATTAAATACAAATACTGTGATTGCAGAAAGAAGCATGGTTGATGTTAACTGTTTAGAGCCCGAACAACAGAAGTGCAACTGGTTTTTTTCAATTCTGTTTTTAAGCATGTGATAGTGCACTTGCTCCAGATCCAAATGTGTATCTAAACTCTGCCAATATCAATCTGTTAGGATCACAATTTAATCAGGAAAACCCATAAGAAAAACGTTTGTGAGGAAATTAGTGGGGCTCAGTGCCAGGTCTGGTTGAAATTCTGCCAGAACATTTTCTCTCCATAAAAATAAATTCACCAATATTTAGACCACACATTCTGCAAATTCTGATTCAAAGGCTTGAGAAGAGCTTTTAATATACATACAGCCCCAAAAATGTAAAGGCTCAATGGATTCTATTTGCTGGTAGAGGCACTTGTATTTAGCTGTTGCAGATTTTTGAGGTTTCTGATTTCTATGAGCAGCACTAGCTGCGTGTCAGCCAGGCACATAGAGAAGCAATGACCTACAGGCCAAAAGAGTACAGAGACAAAGCAGCAAGGGCAACTGACAGAGTAGGGGAGTGCAATGTGGTTCACATTTCTACTGGGCCACTGTTTACAGAATTCTCTGTAAGTGGTACCCTTGTTCATTGCATTATAGACGAGGCTTAGAACCTTTTGTTAGCATGAGGATGGATCTGGCTTTTAGAAACAAACAAGGGGAATTAAGCCAAAGTCTTACAAATTGAAATGCCATTAGAAAAGCCTGCCTCTTAGGGATGTGGGCTTCTTATGAAGGAAGATAATTTGTAGGCCATTTTTCCTACTGATTGTGAAAGAACTATGAGTTTTCTCGAATAGCTCAGGCAAGAATGGCTGTGAAAGAGACAGGCTGCTTGCTGTCCTGGGACACTGTCATGGTGAAGGTGGAGCAATAGATTCTATTTTTCTTTTTAAACTCCTTAAAGGAAATGTTCTGTGTTCTGTCAGAAAATGAGAAATTACTGCAATGTGTTTCAAGCTTCTTGAACTGACTCTGCTGTCTAAACAATGAGTGAATTTGAGTTTTCTTTAAGGTCGTATGGTGGTCCATATAAGAGTATATTATTTATAAGTCATTAGGTAAAAGCATCAACACTTTTCAGGTTGATGAAAAGTGCAAGTTGTAGTGGAAAGGGATCCTAAATTTCAAGTCATGAGTCTCTCAAATTAGGATGGTATGTTAAAGTTGAATCTAGAGATTGTGCTACTGTGCCGTCAGTGAAAGATTTAGCAAGAGTGCTAATAAATGACACCCTTACCTTTCAGAGATGTTCAAAATAGGAACATAGCAACTTGGATAAAGTTGTTTCTGCCTAACTGAAGAGATTTTGGACGTTATTCTGTAAGAAGACATTCATACAGAATGTCTTCTTACAGGTGTGACTGCTGTTTGGCAGATGTTATTTATGCCTCAAAAATCTTAAACCCTAATGCCTAATTTGTTTCTGCTTTTCAGCCTCCATTCCTGTACATGATCATGGAGTCCAAAAATTATTTTGCAATGTTAAAGATTCCTTCTACCAGTACATGCTAAAAACTGTTCAGACTTTAGTTGAAGAATTTAAAAAAAGAAGTGCTATATATAGCTGTAAATTACAAAATAAGGTGTTCTGAATGTTAAGTGCTTATAACTTTAATAGAGATATATTTTCACTATATCATCATCAAAAATGTTATTGATTCCAAAAGCTTTTATGACAAAAAGTTCAAAATCCATTTGTACAAATTCACAAATAGGCCCATCAGGGTCTACTAAATACATAGATGCACTATTTTTAGTTCAAATCCCCAGCTTTAGATTTTTCAGCTGAACATATGTACTTTGGCAATTGTTATTTTATTCTTTCCCCCAGTAAATGTCTTTCATAGACATTTACTGTTGACCACCATCAGAGTCAGGATACTGTGCTAGATGACACATATGGCCTGACTGGGCATCTTCATGTTGTTCCTGGGAAATGGTTCTACTCTAGCACCGCTATTCTATTGGAAACAACTTCCCATGGCTTCATGTAAGCCTGTTTTCAATCACAATGTCTCTAACTAATACAGGCTAAAAATGCTGTGTGTCTTTAATTAGGTTTGCATTTCTCTTGGAGACTGGGAGCAAAGGCAGAGAGAATATAATGCAATGGAAACCCTGGGAAAATTAGATCTGAAAATGAGGTAAAGAAAGCAGATTTTGAACACAGGACTGAGACAGAAAACTTATTTTGGGAACATTATTTAGGCATTCTACTGACAGAACTGCTTTGAGTAGCTGAGAGATTTCGTGAAAGGAGATTTTGTTTTGTACATGAAATGACAGTGAATATAAGAAACATGGTTTCTATATTTTAATTTCAAATTAATGATAAAGGAGAGGAAAAACATGGGTCAAAACTGAGGCACAACATTTTAAGAAATTACACACACGCACACACGCATCTGAGTACATACAGTTCATGTGTCCACAACAGAAACCCCTTGGGATGTCAACTTCCTTCTGCTGCTGTAGGAAACCAGTACTTCTATAACTTTCAGGAAGAGTTTAAAATAATATCACTAAGTGTATTTCCAAATGTGAGTTTGAGCAGGGAAGACCATTTGCTGTACTAGCTGTTGTCAGGAAAGCTCTGTACAGGCAGTGAGTTTCTGAGGACTAATTGGGGTCCGCGGTGGTTATGAAGTGCATCATCGTGGCACAGCTGCTTTCCAAATCTTGCAGCTGAGACAATCCTGGGGCAAACATAGTAACCTTCACCACTGGACACCTAAGTCTGGTTCTCCTCTTAACTCTCTTGTTGCAAAATACTGGAGTGTTAGTTAAATAGCTGAAGTACAAAGAGAATCATGGTTTGTGGATTTGTGAGGCTCAAACCCTAAGAGCAAGTGCCCTTCAGGTGGCTATAGAAAGGGCTCCAATACTCTGGGGAGCCCTTTGATTGCATGTCAAATGTACAATGACAAGATGAGATATAAATATCAATTGCCACATGTTATGATAGGAAATAAACCTGCCAATGAAAGAGCAGATGTCATTGCATGAGGTCTGTCTTACATGGAATAGGAAAGAGATTATTACGTCCATGACATTGATCAGGGTTGCACAACAGATAACAAGGTAATTGAATTTGTGCATTGGGGGTTAGGTTGTAAGAAAATTTAAGTCCTATTCCACTCTAGCAAACAAACGTCATTAGTCTTCTTAAAAACAAAAACAAAAAAAGTGAGTACAAAATGAACATTAATATATTTTTTAAGAAACAGTAATATCACAGATATTACAAAAAAATCCGAAGCAGATACACTGATTTATAGTTGAGAGAGATGTCCTTTTTTCACAAAGCCTCTAGTAGGTGCAAGTGGGTGCACACAGAGATGCTGTGTGAGTGGGGGACCATGGCCTTTGCACTGAAATCCAGCAGATCATATGGAACCATGCAGCAAGCTACACCACGGAGGAGGAAGTGTAGACACTGCATCCTGGCTGCTGCCATTCTACTCTCTCAGCCCACGAAATAGGAAGGAGTAGAGTTGCAACTCAGACCTGTGTCTCTAAGAGAACATTAAGAAAACATTAAGAAAAGAGCACATAAGTCTAAAAAAAAAAAAAAAGACATGCCCCCGAATACCCCCAAACCCAACTAAAAGACCCCCCTTCATACCCAACACACAAACAAACAAAAAAAGCAAAGTCCCCCTGACCTACAAACAGCCCAATAGGCTGAATCTGCATAGCTTAGATTCTGCTCAGGGTCTCTCCAGTCCAGGGCTGGAACTGCAGGAGGTGCATAAAGGCAAGACCTTGGGAGGTCCAGGAGTAGAACAAGAGGGATTATGGACATGCAGAGAGCAGAGAGAGAAATCCTTAGTAAATGCAGGACTAGAAGAACAACAGCTGCTAGAGGCCAAGGGTTAAGGTGCCTTGTCCCAGAAGAGCTATGTAAAGAATCTTGCCCAGCACCTGTCCATAGTGTCCCAGGCTCAGTTGTTTTGTGATAACATCTAAAACTGCTACTGTATATTGGGAAAAAAAAAAAAGAAAAGGACAACAATGATAATGATGACATTTATTTGGAAAGAGTCATTTAGAAAAGATTCAACTCTGGCACAAGCTGAGACCAAAAAGGAGGCCTAAGGAGAGGAGTAGTCATTATGATAAAATAATTTGGTTTTTTTACTAATAACAAAACAAAAGTGCATGCAGACATAAACTGAGTTATATTCAAAGTGGTGATAATTGCCTCCAATGGGCTTTGAGCCTGCTATAAACTGTTAAATACTCTTAAGTTATGGCTTACTTTGAGTACATTTGACTATACAGAACTAGGAGCATCCCAGGGAAGTAACCATGCAGCTGACAAAAACTACAGAATGGAATAGTGTGCTTCTTTGCTCCATATTTAGTGTGTGGCTCTCCCACTTCACCCGAAATCAAAGGAGTTTTGTTTCTTTCTACTCTCACCTTCTGCTCTCTGTATACTGAATTTCAACTAGGCCAATAAATGGGAAATAAGGTGGCACTGCCCCCTTGGTCTGTAAAATCAAACAGATAGCAGCTGACACCTTGGAAATGTATTCTCTCGCAGGTACCATGGCCAGAAGATGGCTTCTGTGGTGAGAAGAGGTAATTTGGCACTACTGCTAGTGCTACTAAATGTATGATGTATGGAATATGTATATGTGTGGAATGCTCCAGAGCTTCATGAGAATCTCCAGGCTGTTTCTCTTTTCTTTTTGTCTGTCCCAGCTGGCATCCTACAGCCACACTGAGTTCAGACTTCTTAGTATTCCAAAAGCAGAGAAAGATAATCTTAATTTGAGATAAGAAATAGAAAGTACTTCCTCTGTACATTTTCCTAGGAGCACAAATACTTACACAGGCATTCCACAGGAAGGTAGCAGTTGTCAAAGCTCAGACCACTAACCCCTCCAAGTTCAATCAGACTGTGGCTAGTCCTGACACTTTCAGAGGAAGGTTTAAGAAACCCCACTTAGGAGTTCTCACCTATGGTAGGAGACTGTGGGTGTTCTTTTCACCCCAGTAATGTGGCAGTGAATTCTTCCTCTTATTTTGTTGTAACCTGAAGATAAAGCAAACTGCTTTTGGACATGAAACAGTGCTGGTTCGGAATTTAGATACATTCATTCCTCTACACATCAAAATCCCATTAGGGTGGGATTTCACAGGCTGCATGATTCACATACTGGCAAAATGACTATGACTTTCATAAGTATTTGGATTTACAAAACTGATCAGCTCACAAAATTCCCATTGTAATCTGCAAGAAATACAGATACAACATAATGATTTGAGATTATGAACAGTAAATACTCCTATCTTTTTGCTGCCAAAATTTACAGTTATTAAGAAACTGGAAGTATTGTTTAACAGTAGTAATAATATCAATTTATCTGCTGGTAGATTGTTCTCCATGGTTGTGGATTATCTGTTTTCTCTGCAATTGCTTATATCTACTGGTATGCTTTGCAAGTTCATTCATCACTGTATTTTTCAAAGGATGGTTTAGATATTAGCTAATGTATAGTACTCTCTTCTGAGGTTAGCATGGCATAAGTCTTATTTTAGAAAAAAAGGAACTGAGACTTTTTAAAAATAAACAATTTTTCATTCTTTAGTAATGCCTGAAATTGCTAAGTCATATTTTTAGTCTTAGTCTGTACTGCCTCTTTTTGAAATATTTGAGATATTTGTCTCTATGTGCTTTTATTTTATGTAATTTGACATGAATATGACAGAGTAATTACACCCCAGACTCAGAGGTGTCAAGAAGTGGTCTCAGAATTAGTTTTGTAGTCCAGTCCTGTTACGGGTTTTAGCCAATGGTCTTGGATACAACAGTGAATAAGCACCTGAGTTGCAACACCGCAAGGTGTTCAACACTGTTACTTCTATTCTGCCAGTTCTGGGTATTCTAAGCTAATTCTTTTGACCTCTCTGGCTCCAGTAATATACATGGCTGAGAATCCATTCTCTTAAATTCTTAACTATAGGTGTTAGATTTCAGATAGAGATGATATGATGCTACTTATGTCTTGGCAGTGTCTTTTTCTCTGAGCTCCCATTCTTGAAATGTTTGGAATAATTAAAGCTTTCATACATGGGGGTGGTTTATTTACTCTGTGTAAATTATACTGTTGTAAGACTTCTTAATATCTCTCAAATTTTTATATGAACATTTGAACATGTGGAAGAGTATTTAATATAAGCTACTAGCTTTATATATATTCAAACAAGACAAAAAAGTGGAGCTTATACCTCATTCTTCTGTAATTTCTGTATAAGCCATTATTTGACCCAGATTTCCTAAGTACTTAGCCCAACTTTCCAAAATTTTATCCAAGTCCTAAGCAGCCAAGGAAATATCTTTACTGAAATCCTCATGTCAGTGAATGAAGTATAGAATGCACACATACTATAATAAGGCAAGGAATTTACCCCTGAACTTCAAAGAGCTTCTGTGACCAGGAAAAAAAAAATCTGGACACAATTTCCCTGTTTTAGCATTATCAGAACTAATACAACAGAATAATATTTTTAGGTATGTGCACATTATTCCCAAACACATTCAGTCTAGACTTAAACACTCTTGACAGTCCAGAGGTGCTCCTGGATACTGCAAAGAGAGCTGTGAAACAGAGCAGCAGCTGCCCTTGGACTGTGTACATAAACACTTTGAACATTACTTAGTCTGGTTAAAACTAAATCCATCTTCTTGAACCGAATAAATTTCTTCTTCTTCTGTAGAAGTTGCAGGTATTAGCTCAGTAATAGATAAGGTCAGCAGTGTGTGACCACAATAAATAGTACTATGGTAAACACAGTGCAAAGTCTGTGCTGGCTAGGAAACTGCACAGAGCTTGGTGTGCCTGAGGTTCCTTTGTGAAGAGCCATAAAGGAATAAGTAATGTATAGGAGGCTTTACAACTGTGGATGCAAGTTGGGGAATATCCATTTAGTCATGAGTGTCGCTGGTGAGTTTTAACATCTTCCAGAATATCTCCAAGGGTCTGCAAAGCTCTCAGACACTCTGGGAGATGACAAGCAGCTCACATAGGACTCTCAGACAGAATTTTTATAGTCCGTGACATTCCAACATGCTTTTTGGTAACAATTGTCTATTACTGTCACAAAACTGCTATTAGCATTCTTCTGAGAGGTGAACATAACCCCTTAGTTATGTTTAAATCCCTGACAGGAACAGGGATTTAAGTTGAGGGCAGTGCAGCTCATTTGCTAACAGTTGTCCCAACAGGCAGAGTAGAGCTGTAAACTTTTCCTAGCAGATCATTTATGCCATCTCCCCTAGTAATTCTAGGAATAGTCTGCCCACTTCATGTGGGACAATTTTAATTTTCTATTTGCTGAAGAACTGGACATACCAAGTAGCACACAGAAGGTCAGCAGAAACACAGATATTCTTGCAGTGGAAATTGTATAGAGTTACTATGAAAACAGTCAGTGAGGTGGTGTAAACTTGTATTTTATTTATGTGTTGTCATCTGTAAAGACACAAAGGCCTTGCCTTTGTTTGGAATTTGGCCTGCAGACACCGAGGTAGAGGAAACAGTACAACTTCCAGTTCCGTAAGAGAGAAAGCGAACAGGTGCTTTTCTCTATCCTGGAGTCATCTCTGCTCACACTTTTTTTTTTGTCCTTGTTTCTTGTGAGTTTACCTTGTGCAGGGACACCAGAAACTGTAACTGTGGTTTACAGACCAAACAGTGCCCTAGATTTCAAATGATCTGCAGTGTTGCAACAATGTGAGCTGTGGCAAGGTCAAGTTTTTGAAGAGCAGCACCCCAGGGTGTGCAATTCATTGTGAATGAGACAAGAGTTCTCAGTTCAAAGTATTTATATGAAGTAAAGACTTCTAAAAAGAATTAAAAATAATTCATGTGTATAAAAGCTAGTTTAAAATCCCCTTTAAAAACAGATCACCCTTAATCTGTTCAGAAAGTTCATAACTCTTTCTGGAGACTCAGTGACGGGCTCCCTTCACGCCCTGTGTATCATCGCGCCCATCTAGTCTATTGACTAATCTACTTGTTAATAGCTCACAGTCTGAAACAAATTCATCACCTACATCTGTATTGCTTAGGCTGTAGCTTTGTCCTGGACCTGACAATGGTGGTGCAAAAGAGGCATTAAAACTGAATACTAATGCAGAGAACGCTTCACACCCACAAACTCCGTGGTCAGCTAGATAAGCTTAAAAGGAATTCCCCTGTGACTGCATTGTCTTCAGACACTCAGTAGTGTTTTTTGTTTAATGACCGGAGTGTTGTTGTCAGGCTTTTGTTTTGAGAGGCACAATTTTGTCTGCTTATTATCTGATGAAAAAAATCTGCTTTCACTACATCAGTTTAGGTAATTTTCTAATGTCAGCCAATTTAATATTAAGTTTTTCTGACTACAATTTCAGGTTTTGTCTTAGCATTTGCATTACTACTAATTGAACAGTAGTTTTTGAGTTTTCTAATTATTTAATGTCCTAAAAACTCTTAAATTAATATGCCTAATTCCTGTATCTCATTTGGGGAGAAGAGCTCAGGAATGGGGCACTCTAATTCTAAAACCCCAGACAGTACTTCAAGTCATAACCCTTAATTAATACACTACTCTTAATTACAATACTACATTACTTTTCAGGATCAAACTTACTTTCTGTTGTCCCCATTAAATGTGGTAGTTCATTACTATATTTACTTTGCATTGGGCTTATCTTTATTAGTGGCCAGCACCAGCCTAGAAAGGGATTCAGAATTTTCTTCTATTTAATGTCAAATATTTTTGTACTGTGCATAATGTCTATAAATCTATTGCAAAGGAAGTTCCTGGTACTCTGGTGCCTTCTGAAACTTAATAATGTCACAGATGATGACTCCTAAAACATACCTTATTACAGCTTGGGAAATTAGCTTTTCAGTGCAGAATGCTGGAGTTCATAAATATGAACTCTACTTCTGCAGAAGTTCCTGGTTTTCACTGGGGCCTTCAAGGTCCTACAGTGCTTCCTGTAACAAATACTGTCAGGGAAGCTGTATTACCTTCTCCAGCTTAAAGCTGTGTGGTGGCTAAATAGCTAAACTAGTATAGAATATATCAATCATCTTTATGATGGCTTTTGGAAATATATCTTTGAAGCGTCAGGCCATTTGAGGGTTGAAGAGAGTTCATACTTTTTAAGTACTGTTTTATAGCGCAGTTCAGGTCTCAGAAGGAATTATGAAGTGGCTTTGGAATGCTCTTTGCACATTGGTACCTACCTCACATCTTATCTGCTTATAAATAAAATGCTATTTTTGACAGCTGCTCCTACATATTTTGATTGGAGAGTGAAAGCCAAGAAAAATTTTCTTCCTGTTTATTAATTCTTTGCAGTAAAGAACTCAAGTTAGGAACTCAGATTAGGAAAGACGCAAGGTGAGAGCCCTTGTAAAGACTGTCTGTTTGCAGCCTTGGTATTCAATCAAGAGCCAGAATAAAGAGCACATTCTCAGAGTGGCATATGATGTGCAGGTACATAGAAATAAAAGAAGATTCCAACTTTTCTCACTAGTGTTCATAGGCCTGGTTAGGAATAGTCCTTAAAAAACAAACCAAACCAACCTACCAAACCCCCACACCCCCTCCAAAACACAAACACACACACACACAGAGACACACAGTCCAAGCAGATGTGCTTGGGTTTTAGCTTGCATTTTCAGAAGTAATGAAATTCCTAGTATAGAAAGAACCAGATGTCTTTTGCTTGGGACAGTGGCTGTAGTGGATTCAAATGCAAACTTAACCCAGGCTTTGGCTTGAAGCTATCTGAAATAGAGCATCAAGAGTTAGGAGACTGTGGGATTTTAAATTTTGTGGGACACTGAGTTATTATACAGAATCCCTAGATTACTACAGTCTTTTGAACAGCCACTGATTCTAGCAACATGTGTAGACAACTCAGCAAATATTTCATCCAGATTTCTTGCAAGGGTAGTGCATGCTTATCGCAAGTTTTCTCCTTGTCAACACCAACTGTGATAACAACTTAATACAGTTGTCAGAAATGTTCTGTATTTCTGAAATCTGTACATCCACACTTGATGTCATACACAAAATAGGAGAAGGATTCAAAAATAGTAAGGTTGAAAATTGCTAAAAAACTGAATCAAATCCAGTTAACAGCAACTAAACCCACAAGTTTTTTACCATCAGATGTTTTTTGTTTTAGTGGAAAAAGGAGATTTGGGATCCTGTAGCATCAAATCATAGCTTTTCATTCCACTAAGTGGTCTGTGAAAATAGTTTCTGTGATCTAAAATAAGACATGCAGACCGGAAGTATAAAGATACTGTTTTTCTGTGGGAAACCAAATGCAGATTCAGAGTTCCTTGAGTCAGGCTTTTTGCATTGTTTATTTGGAAAGACCTTGGTTTCAGTTGTTCTGTCAGTGCAAGTCATACAAGAAGAAAATTTTCAGTGTGACAGCTACATGGAGAAGAATTCCTTTTCCTTGCCCTGTTTCACTCAGTTGTTACTGGCTGTGTAACTGGCCGATGCACAAATGGTCTATCCTGTCCCTGAAAAAAGCCTTGAGGCAATAGCTGCTAGAGATATTAAAATTTGTGGTTTTCCAGTTTTCCTTTTCTTTTGAAAGAAATATGATACTTGTATCTCTTTCAGACTAAAATCTATTAAAATAATTTCACCAGGGTTTGTTGTTATGCTGACGTGCTCTGCCCCTGTGAAAAAGTACATATATCAGAACTGAGTTATTTTTGAAATTTTAGTTGCTATATTTTTTTCCCTGCAATGTTAAAGACTAGTTCAGGGTCAGGAATGCCCATCAAATAGAAGAGACAGAATAGCCTGTAGTTCCTTTTGGAAAGCAATGCTGTCTTGCTGCCAGTACCTTTGCCAGAGCGTTATAGGTTGGAGCTCGAGCATCTCTCCTATGGGAAAGTGAATTGTTGCCTATTAGCTGCAGCTGCTGTGTGTCACAGTGGCTGTGGGTTATTTCTTACTTTGGGGGAGACAATGGAAGATGGGAAAATGGGGCATCTGTTAAAATTCCTAGAAAAGTATTTCTTGGCTGAGATCAGGGCCCTTGAACACTGCTCAGGAATGGACTCTAACTCAAAAGGCTCAGCACCACACAGCCCCTCAGTAGGCCACGGGTCTGAGACGGTGCTGAGAGCTTGTAGCAGCTCTGTGTGAGTGAGGGATCTGCTCCACCCCTGCTAGGCATCAAGCTGAGGAAGTGCTGGGGAGGTCACACTGCCCAGAACTGTAGGGAACAGTGTGGATATGAGGAGTAGGGTTAAGCCTGCGTCTTGGTGCAGTCTCCACTACGTCATGGTGCAACTTCTGAATTGTTAACAGTCAAAACTGCCCTCCACCAGTTTTTTGTCTTCCTCACTGAAGTGGATACAGCTAAACTATGCTCTCTCTAGTGATTTTCTTGATTCTTGCAGTTGTGCACTGCTAGGATATTTTCTTGAGCTGCCACATTCCTGAGGTAAATAAATCCTTCTTCCCGCTTTCCAGCCCTACTGTATCTTTCTTGATAGGGAATCTTTTATGCCAGTCCCAAACCATTTTCATAGCAGATCTCATAAATGGATGATTATACACTGCTGTGGGTCTTTTTCTGTATACCTACATTTAATTTATCTGCAGTATTATCAGGGTAGGAGCAAGACCTCATAATGTGATCTTTATCTGTACTGCACCTTTTTTCTGATTCTTGCAGAACCAATACTAGTGTGCATGGTTATCCAAAATATGACTATTACTTTGTCTTATCTCTCAATGGTAATGGTAATCTCTACATTAAACAGAATTATTATTGTTAGTATTTTTTCTGATCTATAAGTGCCATGATTTTATGACCCCTGTAGCCAAATAACGTTTAAATTCAGATAAGTTTGACTCAAGGAATTCTAGAATCTCATGACATAACACTGAAGAAATTTGAGAATGTTATATATATTATATATATATATGTGTATATATATATATATATACACACATCATATATATAATGTGTTATTTCACTTTAAAATAGAGTCATCAGCAAATGTGACTGTCCCAGTGCTCACTGATATGATCTTGTGACCATTAGGAGGGAGAACGATGCCTTAAACAGAGACCTATACAGACATTTTCTTATCTTCTAGAGAGTAGAGCCTGCCGCTTCTGCTCTGTGATGTCTTCCTTATAGTGACATATTTCTTGAGATTACCTAGAGAGCACCAACATTTCTTACAGGTAAAATCAAAACCCGGAGTCCAGATTTTTATTGTCTTTTTTCTGTTCCACCTCTGATGTCTCTCTATTTTCAGACAAATCTGAGCCTCCGTGGCTGAAACAGGTTTAGCATTTACACAGCTCAGGGCAATGAGTCACATCTTGGTTCTGTTCAGTAAAGCACATAGAGTTCATCATGAAATACAAAGTTATTTCCAGACAGGGCCCCTCTCTGAAAAATGTTAACAGGTGGAAGCCCTAGTAGATAACTTAATGTCTGCTCTTCAAGAGAGGGTTATTTTTACCACCAGCCTGAGTTTGGTGAGTGCAAGTGTACCATGCAATGATACACAGAAAGCATTTATAGCTGGAATGCTCTGGAGTGCCATGTCCCTTCCCATTTTTAAAGCAGAAGAGGCAAACAGTCTGCTAATGTGTATGCATTTGTGCATTCATAACACCTACATGAGGACATGATTTGATTTCTAGGCACAGAATTAATTTGATCACTTTGAGAGCTGGCTTATGAATAGAGAGTGCCCAATATCAAGTCCATAGGTGCTTTGATGAAAAACAGTGTGCAAAAATATTTTTCATGAAAATGTAGCTTATCTTTTTGAGGTTACTGATCACAGTAAGTTTACAGCCATGTAAACGTTTTCTAGAATTTCATATGCTTATATATAAGAAATCATCTAAGAAAAAAGGTATTTTTCTCCCTTCATTCATTTTTTGTTTGAGGAAAGATTATTCATTTGTAGCTTCTCAGAAAATGTTGCTTTTTTTCCCAGTGTCCAGCTTTGTTTTTTAACACTTGATGAAAAGCATGCCCACGAAACTGAGGAACTTCATGAAGAAATTTGAGCTGGTAACTGAGTGCAGATGTCTTGTCTGATGGCTGCTTAGCTGAGGAAGAAGAGACTTGATTACTTGTGGAATTCCCCCTGCCTCAGCCCACGTGGATGGGCAGTGACCTGCATTCTCCCCCTGGCTTGGCAGCTCTGGTCAAGACTCATCACAGTGACTTCAGTGCCTTTGACAACACTGTCTGCTGAAGTACATGAGGCCCTGTGAATGTGGGATAGCAGTGTCTTATAAAAGCATAATGCATTCCCAGTGTGCTCCAGAGAGGAAGGAATCCAGCTTTGCTCAGGTCCAGCTCTGTGGGGAAGGACTGTAGAATAGAAAGCCCACAGCAGCAATGTAAAATGCTAAGTCCCATTGTGGCATGAACAGAGTTTAGGTTTAGAAATGAAGAATTCAGTGGTGAATCACATAAACTCTCCTTCCCACTTACTGAATACATCACAAGTTTTTAGAAAAATCTTCCTTAGTAGTACTATAAAAATCTGCTTTTATTGGATTATGGATTGCATTGCATATCCACAATTGAAAAAAGTGGATGAAGTGAAAAAAGCCCCCCCACATGCTTCTGGCTAGGCCACTAATATCTCTTATTGAGAGTAAGAGAACTGCTCTGTGTATTTTCATTTCTTTGTCTTTACTGAAACATCCAGTTTGCCAGAATGCCAAATAGAGGCATGTTTTTGATGAGCATCTTTTCTTTATAAACTGGGCTGAGAGCCACAGACTTGCTTCCAGTGAAACACCAAACATTCTTTTAATTTGATTACCTCAGTTACTGTTGTATTTGGATGAACCCAGACAAGTTTATATGTGAAAGTGTCTGTCTTTCATTGCTAATCCTTTGAGCTATTCAGTCTTTTGAAATCCTGTCTTTTTAGGCTTAAGAGGGTTACATATCTATCCAGACACTTGCAATATTCTGTTTTTAGGACTTAAAAAAGCATTTCAAGGCTCTTCCTGTATTTAAAATGATCCTAATAACTGCAAAGAAAATTTTTAAAGCAAAGATTTTTGCAACATCAGCCAGCATACATACAATAGTATTTTTATATTTTATATTATATATTATAGTATATAAATACAATAGTATTTTTTTTCAGGTATAGATGTGCTTAATAACTAAAGAATATTGCTTGCATTTATTAAAATAATATTTTCTAGGAAAATACATGAAGCATGGAGTCAGGTTATCTAATGTCTTGCTTAAAAAAATTCTCCACCTATAAAATGTGGACTGAACATGGACTTGCAGAATGTCCTTTCAAAAAAGGAGGAATGATTTAATGGTTTTCAAGGTTACATAACTAGAGACTGGAATAGTGGACAACAGCAATGAAATGGAATAAGGTGTCTCACTTCAGAATACTCAGTGCTTCATATAAACAGGCTTTGAGATGGTAGAAGAAAGTTTTGTGCCATGGGCTCTCGGATGTTCAGCAGACTTTGGCACTGCAATCTTCCTTCCAGACCTGGGCAATCAAAGTGGTCACTGTTTCTGTACTATCACACTGCAGAAAAGTGAGAGTTCCCTGAACCAAGCTACTTCAAGCTTTAAGTGTCTAAACTTCTCAAAAATTACTTCTCTGTTTATGATTAGCTTTTTTTCTATTTTCAGTTCTTATTTTGTTTCAGCTTGAAACCAAGACTTTTGATGATTTCAACAGCCAAAAAAAGTATAAATAAAGAAAGTGTAAGTATGGTTATTAAATCTGGGAAGTTCTACAGAGCTTCAGTGATACTAAAGATGTTCTAACAAGTATCCACATCGTTATCTTAAAGCTTGCTGAATCAAGATGGTGATCATTAACTCAGCTGAATTTTAAGAAAGATAGATAGGGACATGAAAGGGATTATTTTCTTCCTTTGTTTTTCTTGGTTTTTGTTAAAATCAAGAGCATCACAGAACATAAGATATATTTTCATTAAGTTCTCAAAAGCAGAAGTTGCCGTCTTTTACTGAACAAATTACAACTTTCAGCTACTCATGGAAATTGCTCTTAGAATACTCTTTTAAGGTCATGGAGAGCTAAAAGTAATCAATTATCCTGGAAATGGTATTTGAGAGAATCTGAAAATGCCTGAACTTGTCAGCATAAGGTTGTGCTTGCTTAGTGGGAAATAAAAATATTCATAGCTACCATGAACAGTAGGAGAGGCAAGATACTTAATTTTTTTCTAAACTTCATAAAGTGTTTTAAAGCACTCATATAGGTGCCGTACTCTGGTAAGGTGGCATGGTAGTAGCATCTACTTCTTAATCTGCTTCTAAATTACTAGGTAAACACATTCCTATGCCTTACCAGGTATTAAAAATGTATTAGGAAATATCAAAAATAAAGAGGTGGTTCAGCCTTCAACACAGTAGGTCTGCATTTTTCCGTGGTGGAAGACAAGGGTTCAAAGGAATTACCCTTAACCTTTTGGATTCCAGAAAGAACTGCACTGAACATGGACTTGCTTTAGTTTTAAATCCCTTGTCTGACAACTGCCCCTCCTCCTGCAGTACACAATGATGCATACAGGTCCAAAAGCTACAATATCCTTTAAATCCTGAAACAATCCTCTGTGCTTGCTGTTGTGTTGCTCTGTCATGGAGATGGATGCTAAAAACTTGGCACTTTCCTCTTTGTGAAACACAGTATTTTGAATTAAAGAGAATAGTTCAGTTTAAGATTTGCTAACAGATGCAAACAAATTCCTGAGAAGCAGAGCCTGACCATTCTAGTGTGATTTTTTTCTTCCTGTGTCTTACTCCACAAACTTTGAGAAAATGCTTCCGCTTATCACAAAGCCTCCCTTGTCCAGAAAAAGAGGGAATGCCCTCGTTTCCATGCACCCTGAGGGGCTCCCTGAAACACCCCTGTGTTGCCCTGTCTCACTGGTGCCCTCGGGGCAGCCCGACTAAGCAGAACATCGGATTGGTTCCAGGCACTGCTGCCTGCCAGCACATTGTAGGAGTAACTTGCAAGGAATGTTCCCCTTGGCGGGCAGCCTCCTCCTGGCATCAGTGCCAAATGATATCAACCATAATTGTTACTATTTATTAATTTTCTTGTTGCTTTTATGAATCACTGCTAAGACAGCTAGGTTATTCCAAAGCTTTGAACAACTTGTACAGTGGAAAACCTGATAATAGGTAAAGGTTAGTATGAATTATTTTGAATTGAGTCTACAATTTTTTGAGCTGAGAGATAAAAGCGTATTCTCCTTGAGCTGGGAGCTCCAAATAAAAGAAATGCTGACTCTTAGGACTCCAGCATTGACACTGTCTTGCTATATGCCCTGGAGAAGTTTCTTGAATGTCTGTCTTTGTTTTCTTTTACTTATACTTTTCTCTATATTCCGTTAATTTGCACTTTTTTCCATCTGATTTTAAACTAATGTAAGCAAGCAGGTCCACATGTAAATAAATATTTCAGCACTGAGAATAGTATCATCTATATGCAATGGGTCTGACTGTGTATAAAACCCTGAACTTCTTGGTGTGTGGATGAAATATGTAGATAAAAATGGTAATTCTATTTTTGCCTGAAACTAACACACAATTAAAAATATCACAATCCTATCCTATTTTTCTTTTCCCAAGTAAGCAAAATGCAAATATATATGAAAATCCTGAGGTGAACAGTGCTGTAAGTGCCCAACAGCTCTGATTCAGGTTTTCACTTCCAGAAACCCTGGGCATGCTGTCACAGGCATTCTGGAAAATGTTCAGTGAAACAGCTATGCATGCACAGTAATTCTGGCATGTCCTAAAAGCAGGTGACTCCTGTGCAAGTACAGTGTTGTATGAATGCAGGCAGTTTTTATCAGGAACTCCCAAGCAGAAATTTATTTGTCCTTTTCTATGTGTCATGATTAAAGCAGACACAAAAATCCATTTTCTGTAAAAGAGAGAACATTGTATACTAGGTGCTCTGGGGATGGGTGGGTTTGGATGCCCACTATAACAGCAGAGGAAAATAAGTCTAGTCTTTGGTGCTGGAGAAAAACCTTCTGTAGCACACATGGGCTAGTAGAGACTTCTGTGGTAGTAGTACTTGAAGGATGCTTTAAGTTCTAAACAAGGATGTTTGTAAGTGTTTTTCTCCACTTCTTGTGATTGACTGTGGGAAAATATACTACCCACCTCTTCTTCCATTTCTAGTGTGTTTAATGCCTCTGCAATGATGTTATATGAATAATACTGCTTTTTAAACTTCCATACTGTTGCTGAGTGTCAGTAATACTCATGACAGAGTTTGAGCTTTTTATTGCTTTTAGTTATTATTATCTATTTAATTCTAAATGCAGTACTACATATGTCATTTTGCAAATGAGAAGTACCTATCAAACATCACTGTTTATACTGGCAAGCTTATGAAATATACTATTCAAGCAAAATACAATGTTTTTTAAAATTTGAGATATCACAGGAGTGCACATGCTAATGTGGGCATATAATGCAACTGCATATATTTGCATTTTCGTCACGTCACCCTAAACTACATGAGGAAATGGGCTGTTAGCCAGTGTAACAGACAGACCACAAGTATGAAGTATCTGGAGACCCAAGCAAGGCAGCACAGCTACGTTATGCCATCAGAGGTCATGACACTTGTACAGAAATAGAAGAGCTGGTGGTTTGGAAGCAAGAGGCAGAAGGTTTGAGCTGATTAGGGATGCCCTGTCCATGCCAGTTCTTCTTCTTGCCTTCAGTCAGGCATTATGGCAAAGCAGGCACAATGCTTATCCTGTGTAGAAAAACAGGATATTTCTTAGTACAAGGCATGGAGAGAAGTGGAAAAGTGTTGAGGTGTACACTGCACGGGTCACTTACTCCAAGAAAAGGAGAGGGTAATTTTTTCAGTGTCTCAAATCGAAAACTGAACTCTGGGGGAGTCTCTGAAATGCTCTGAATGCCTACATTGGGGCAGCAAGCAAATCCTCTACCTCAGTATTGGAGAGTGCACTCTCACTCCTGGTGTCCAGCGCAGCAGTCTCCAGCTCACATTGCAAAGATCTACAAGTTCAGTTGTTTACTCTCCTGACCCAAGCCCCTAAATGCACAGAAATATTTTTCATATCTTGTTTGCTTTATTCCAAACTCTAGTTAGTGCAAAACTCTGAAAACATAGTTTTGTGGACAACCAATGAGATGCTTTATTATGGTGCAGTTGCAGAGTCAAGAATCAAAAGATTTTTGGTGTAACCCTGCCTAGAAAAAGTTGTAATACAACTGGGGAATGTTCGTGTTTTGTAAACATGAATTATAGAAACCAGAACCACTACGTTAAGTTTGAGGCCATTCTGAATGAATGGATCTAGACATACTGGCGTTTTAAATAGTAATCAAACACAAACTTGGTTTTAGTTGTCCAGGTTCCTCTTTCTTTTTTTAAATCTTTGTAATTCTTAGAAAACAGAATGCAGCCGGGGGAAGGATGGCATGGGAGTAGTGGTTCCTTTGGTCAATGCTACACTGAAGTGTTTTTTCTGTCTTTTCTAGTGAAGAAAAGGCTTTTCCAGAACTTTTTCCCCCCCATCCCCGTAGTAATGTTTCAACTGAATTACCATATATGTTAATTTTCAGCAGTCATCAGGCCCACCCAGGAATGTGAGTCTTGCATTTTCCCACTGCTAAAATCTTAGAACTAAAACTCTTCCATGTTTTAGCTACACTATCAAAGTATATTTGTAGTGTATCAAATTGCAGATCTATCAAAGTGTCAGCCATTTAATTATGACTAGTTCTGATTTATTAATTGTTACTGTAAATGTTTTGTCTTCCATTAACTTTCCTCTGCCCTGAAGACAACAGGCCCCAGATTGCAAGGTGTTGGCTGTGTGACATATGTACAGTCTGTTCAGGTGTCTCTTTTTCCCTCATAAAGAGAATCTTTCTGCTGACTTAGGCCTTGGATGTTCTCTGCTGATGACTGGGATAGTTTTGAACACATCAGGAGGGCAGTGGCCAGAGCAATTATTTTGCTTTAATGATGTATTTCTCAAAAGCCAACCAAATGCCATAGTGATGGACAACTTTGAAATACATATTTAGCTTATAAACTTTAAATTAAGAGCCTGTCTGTTGTGCCAAAGCAACAAAAAAGCTTTAGAAATCAATTGTAAAAAAGCAAAAGGTTTTATTTATTGGTCTTTCTCACTTCTGCCTCTCATTTGTTGTTCCTAGTGACCACACTGTAACAGAACATAACATTCTTTTTTATTATTATTTTGTTTTTTCTTGAACTATAATGTTCTTTATCAAACCCTGACTGTATCCTTTTCCTAACGTTTTTCACTAGTGTAATTTCTCTTTGCGTAGTGTTTCATTTTACTATAAAATTATTTGCATCAGAAGTGCAACTCTTGTGTTAGTTACTGATGCAGGCCACAACACTGCTTCTTGTTTCCATCTCACAACCAACTGAACAGAAATAAAAGGAGGATAGGCAGGACACAGACCAGCTGAAATTTCTTAGGTTTCTATTCAAAGTCGTATTTGGAATCCTTATTGTGGCAAGCACTGCTGAAATTAGGTGGGCTTAATGTGGTGATGGGGAATTGGCATCATTCTGTTGCACTTGGTTGCCATAAATTGTAGCTTTTCATAATGCAACACCTCTGCAAATTGTACTGGTAATGCTGCTGGGCTGTCAGGGGCACTTTGCAAAG
This sequence comes from Ploceus nigricollis, assembly GCA_013399945.1. Lineage (NCBI taxonomy): Eukaryota > Metazoa > Chordata > Aves > Passeriformes > Ploceidae > Ploceus > Ploceus nigricollis. The sequence continues at coordinate 1,235,975 of VXBC01001521.1, forward strand.
AGCATCTGCTGGAGTCTCAACAGGATGTAACACGTGGCCTTGTGATCGGTTAGAATCTAGCAGTTGCTAGCAACCTACCTGACTACATTTTGCTCTGTAGGAATGTATGTTTAAATAGACATATTTTTAAATTAATGATAATGTCTTTGCTTGCTCTTGATGACTTAGGTATTTTCTGCACTTTAAAATTTCAAACTGTCGTCTAGCAGGTAACAACAGCAGTTAAATACAGCATTTTTAGAGCACACATTACAAGGCACAGAATTCCAGCCTGGAACATCTGGCTGATAAATTGTGTTGTACACTAGTCGGCATGTCATGGTGGTCAATGGCAAGTGCTAGGCAACTCTAAAGCAAATAAATCACTATTTCTGTCTCTCCAACCAGAGCCCTGTCTGTACAGCAATTTGCTTAGCACCCATTAAGCTGTAATTTCCTAGTTATCTGGAGAAAGATACAATTACCAATAGGGAGAATGGTTCCGAGGGGAGAAATCTGGGTGTGCTTGGACATTGTAAGCTGAAAAATTTCAAAATAATGTTCAGTTTGGGAAATTTAGTTTGGGAAATACATTTTTTCTTGACTAGGAGATACTGGTTTTCACATTGATAAAACAGCACAATAACTCCAAGAAGTGACATTGTCTTCCAGATCCTCAGAATCAAGTTGTGATGTGGTTATTGTCTGATTAGAGGCTTGGTGCTTGTAGAAGGAGCTTTACTTGCATTTCATACAGGAAGGCAAGCGTCAGACAGCAAATCAGTGTGTGTGGCACTTGCACATGAGAGATGTGCTTGTACACAGATGTCAGATTAAAGTCGATTGATAGGACCAGTAATGGTAACTAAAAAAAAAAAAACAACCAGCAGTGAAACAGAGCTGCAGTTTGTTGTTTTTCTTCATTTTTGTTGCTCGCCAATGGCTAAAGATTTCTTGCTGTGTGAGGTGTTAGTCCTGGCAAAAAAAGAATAGAGTTGATATGGCTCTTTAGTTGTTGGGTGCTCTTATAGTACTGATGCACCTTATGACCTGTAGAATATAATGTTTCAATTTTGGTTGTAGGAAAAATTCAGAGTTCTATTTGTCAGCTCTGATTTTATATATTGTCTGGTAATGGGCCATTGTGTTTTTCAGCCACTCAGCAGTGCAATGCTAATTCTAGATGACTGATGAGCAATGCTAGCTCATCTAGCTAAGTTTACAATGCTTTTATGCTGAGCTGGGGCTTTCTAGGCACCAGCAGAACTCATTTTTGTTGCTGCCTTGTGTACATGCTGCTAGGCAGCAGCTGCACCAGATTTCAGATCTAAAGCTCTCCTGACTGAAGCACAAGTGAGGAGTAGAAGTCTGAAAGAAGAAATGTTTCAGCTTTTGAGAAACTTTACTGCCTCCTTCAATGACCAATTAGATAAACTTGTTTTTCTGTTTGTTCTGAAAATTGCTGCAAATGCTTCTGTTATGTGGATCTATCCTGTTGGTAGGGCACAAGTTTGTAAGGAAGTGCCTAAGCCATATGGTGGCTGGGTGATTGCTGTGGTTAGAGATGGTTCTGGGTATATGGGAATTTACGGAAGTGCAGCACACAGCTGAGCCCCTTGTGGCTGGGGCTTAAAGTCAAGGGTAATACGTGTCAATCTGCTGAAGGAAGTGGAATGAAGGCATGTTCTGTGAGATATACTGTGTTTCTAAAAAGGACTCATAATTGACATTTTATTTGTCCTGCCTTGCCTTCACTTGCCTTCCTTTTGAAATCTTTCTGTCGCAATGAATGGAGGCATCCAGTAAAATCCACTCTCTAACTGCTGACTCATGTAGGTTTATTTTTGATTTTCTGAATTTTTGCTTATGCTGCCTTAAGCCTGAATCCATAAGCAATAGCTACACCGTGGCAGTGGAGGACAGAAAATGAATGCACTTCAATAGAAAAGAATACCAGTCCTATAAGAAGTTTCTTATTTAAGGTTTGAGTCACACCACATTGACAAAATTACTTGCTCATCTCAGTGGTTCAGCTGCTATTATGTCTAATTTTGAGTGTGCATGTGTTGCAATGTCTAATTTAGCAGGGGGGAAAAGGCATTACACTCACTTATGTGTAGAAAATTATTTATGAAGTAATGATACTATGGAGCCTGATTTGAGCTTTCAGGAACACTGACTTCAAGGATTACAAACATTTGCAAATGTAGTTAATAAAAATTATTTGGAAACATAGATGGCAATGAGACAAAGAAGCAGTATAAAATTTACTCCAAATCAAGATTCTTCCTCTGAATTTGCTGAGACTCTTCTTAAATCTATATCCATGAAATTGATGTTGTCTCTCTCCTAGGGATCTTCAGCAATCCCAAGGGATTACTTCAGGGTGAGCTAAAAAATGTTCTTGCATTATTTACCAATGACTCATTTATAACCATCTGCCACTCCTCTTCCTTGAGTAAATATTGGCAAATGTTATTGCTGCAAAAACAACAGTCAGCTTTACATCACAGCTTTCTCAGATACTGGCACAATGGCTGTGCCAGGATAAGGCAAAGTGCTTTTCTGAAAGCTGCAAAAACCATCTAGGGCTTTCTTACATAATGCCGGTCAGAGTAACCCTAAAACTGTGCCATCTGATGAGGGGAAAATCGTGACTGAGGTGAGGAAGTCACAAAGAATCTATTCCACACTTGTTGCAGTTCTGCCAGAGGACTTGATCTGTTTTACCTTGGCAAGGAACAGTTTTGTGGCTGGAAGAATAGAGCACAGACAGATGATGGTTCTGTGGAATCCATTTGGGTTCTCATCTCTCGGTGAAGTTTTTGGAGGCTAATGATGCCGAGTGTTCTTGCTTTCTTCTGCAGGGCCATGAACAAGGAAAGACCCCTCATGTATATTACTTTCATGCTGTGAGATCCAGTTGCATTTAATTTCTATGTTTTCAGCTTCTACTTCATCTTCATTGTAGAATTGTGAAATTCTCTGTGATATGATGCTGTATATAAATTACTCATCTTGGTATAAAACAGCCAACAGTACTTCTTTCTAGTGCTAAGAATTGGCCTGTTTTTTTAAAAAAAATATTAGAATATTTTTGCTGCATTCTTACTCAGTGATCTAAAATTATATCTTCATTGATTTGGCACTTCCCAGCTTTCCCAAATAAGACATTACAAGATCCTTAATGGATGTACTTTTGTGGCTTAGTAGCGGAATGGCTGCTGCTGTTTGCTTTCAAGGTAACCTTTCATGTTTGTTACATTTTTAGAATACTTTGACTGTGTGCCCAAAACCACCAGAGACATTCATCCTGACCCATCTAACTGAAAAGGCTATTTCAGCCACTGTCATGAGCAAGTGAGGTTGTTGTAAGAGGAAGATTTGTCTAAATGGTTTTTTTCTCTCTAAACTGGTACTTACTTAATGCACACCAAAACCTGTGCCTTGCTGCATGGAGGTACCCTGCTAAACCTGGGCAATTTAGCCTGGCTTCTGGAAGCAGTACAGTTATATGAGTGTGTGTGTCTTCACCCTGGCTAAAATTCTCAGCTCTCTGTTCAGCCTGGTCATTCTGAATAGAGTGTCAGTCAAGTGAAATGCTGCCTAGCCAAAAAGAGGAAAGAAAATACATTATTCTTTCATATTTTCATGTGTTATCCTGGTAGATTCTGGTGATTAGGTATTGAGTCCTTCCAAGCTGGCTTTTCAATGAAGAAGAAATCACTGATGTGGAAATCTGCTACATCCTCCTGGCTATGTGCAAGCCTAGAAAATAAGCTTTTCTTCTAAGACTTAAAACTTGCTTCCACTGAAAAAATATTCTTAAAAGACAGTGGTAATATTGCTGGGTAATATGTAGATCTAGTTTGTGGAAATTAGTTCTTCAGTACAATTACTGGTTAATGTGAAAATTCTTAGAAATAGGCAGGAGATATTTAAAGACTGAATTATAGCCTGCTGGTTTACAGCTTGAAAAGTAGGGCTACAGACATGGTGTGTGAAAAAGCCCATTTAAAACCATGCTCTACCATATTTAGAATCGTGTAGGATGAAAATTCACAGTAAATATTCATAATCTGTATTCAAATATTAGAGCAGGAATTTAGATTGTTCTGAAACCTTGTGTTGTTACAAAAGTATGGAAATTATTTTCCTGCTTTGATTGCAGAGGGAAAATAACACTAATTTTGGGAGCTTGAAAGATTCTGCAAGGCAGAATTAAATATGCTGGTCTAGTTCTGTGGCTTTTTTGTTTTGGTCAGCATGTGAAAGTGAAATGCAAATGTTAGCGATCTGAGCCGCTCAGATTTGTCTTCTGTTTGCTTAGGCTTCCCTGTGGATGATCTTTAAAATACAGTGCATCACAAATACAGTTATACAGGATTCAAGTATGGTAATATTGCGTGCAAATCCTTCCTCTCCCCTTCCCCACCATCCTGTAAAATCATGGGCTTCTTCTGTGTGATCCATGGGTCATTTTCGCTTATTTCTTTGTGTTGTTTAAGGAAACACCTGAGTCATGATTTTACTTTTTCTCTCCAGCCATGAGGAATACAATTTTTCTTGTGAATGAAAGCTTAAATCCTTTGACTCTGGGCTCTGAGCTAAACAACAATTATCATAACAAGTTCTCATAGCTTTCCTTGTTCCGCTTTAGGTGAATGGTATTATTGCTAATTAAAGACACCGTTAAATACCAGTGGTAATTCACAGAAAGCCTATGTAGCTTGTTCTGCAGTACAGGATTGTTGTTGACTAGGGTGCTTGTTTTAAATCAAGTCTTATCTCTGGCCATGGAAGAGATGCTGAGGTGAAGGAAGACAGAACATTGCAGGTTCTAAATGGGGACCTAATTTTATTTTCTATACTTGACACAAAAGCACCAGGTGACAAGCACAATTCAGTTGATTTAATTGCTGTGCCATGATCTTTCCAAGTATGATAATAAGCATTTAGCAGCTTGGTGACACCCTCACCAAGTTAGGAAGGACTCTAAGGTTTCCTTTGTCAGTGTCAGGGATGCAGAAGCACCCTTTCACTTCTTTGTATACAGAGAATAGAAAAAAAAAATACCACATGTGCTGCACATAATCTTCTGGCATCACCATTTGCCTTCCTGTCATCTTGTAGGTTTTCATCATAGCTGTTTCCCAAAGCTGTTGTTATCCTAAGTCCACTGAGATCAATGTCTGCTAAAGGAAGATGAAGATAGCTTTCACACTCAGAGCTTGCTTTGATTATTGGTATAAAGTCTTGTAGTCTCTACACAAGAATAACCACTCATTAAATCTAAATACCTCGTTCCTTTTGGTTTATATATGTTTTAGCTGTTTTTTTTAATTTAAAAAATGTTACTTATGGCTAACCATGAGTGTCCGAATGTCTTTATATTAATATCTATCTTCACAACCAATGTGCCATTTTTAATGCATTAACTGCCCTTACAGATTCCAAATGAAGACTTATCTCCTACACATTTCCTGATTGTTGGAATTACCTGTTTTGGTGAGTTTTCTGTCTTCATACACCACTAAGCTTCGTTTCCTTCTGAACATACAAGCAACCAGCCAGGTACAGAATACATGACATTGTAATATTGTTCACTTTGATTAGTAGTGCAGCTTTTGCAGAAAATTCAATCAAGGCATCAATTTTAGACTGTGATGATGATAATAAATTTCCTATTTATGCTTTCATGCTCTTTGGCATGACATTTTAATTAATCAGTATAAGTGCTAATGAAATAATGAAGTGGTTTGAACCAAAGAAAATAATTGTTGTCTGCCAAGTACTATGTGAGAAACAATAGCAGGACTTACCAGATGGATGCATAAATTAATGTGGCTTCCCTGAGTTTATGGTTTTCAGCTTTTTTTATTTTGTATTTCCATTTGTGCTAGGAATGTGTCACAAAATGAAGTAGCTTGCAGCATGAAAGTCCAATGCAGAAAGTTAATGCTTAAGTTTTGTAATTACAGTCAGTAAAGGATGTGATTTATACGTATAATTAGTTCTTACTGAATAGTCTTCCACTATGCCTTGAAATGGGAGTCTAGTTAAAATGGGAATACAGATAAGAACCTACACAAGGTGTAGCCCTTTGATTCAGTCATGGCTTTGAGAAACAGAGGAGATGAGTTATCTGGCTTTTCATGATGTGCAGGGCTTCCAATCTCAGTCAGTCTCAGAAGCAAAGCTGGAACCACAGGCATTCCTCCCTCACTGTTTGAAAGTTGCAGTCAAGTTGGTGACTTGATACCAGTCCCCATGAATGTGGCAATGTTGGCTGTTTGCTTCTGGTAGATTCCACTTGAGTGCAAGCACTGTCTAATTAGACATGAAGAGATTTGTTGAATTATATTCCCTTTGCTCACTTGGTCGATGCTCCGAGCGGGAATCTTTTAGCAGATATTGGTGCTGACTCATGGGACTCCAGCTGATATGGGATTGTGAGGGTTGTGCATCTGGTGTGCTCAAGGTCGTGTCATGGGTTCATGTGTTTGTGGGAAAGCACAGAGCTGCAGGCAACTGCCCAAAAGATGTGCACTGCTGCCACATCTGCTCCTTCTGAAACACCACAGACAAGGCACAGCAAAGATCCAGAGGAGAATCCCAGCACTGCAAATACATGGAATGCAGACTGAGGCAGAAGTGTGAAAGTGCATAAGCTGAGGTCTGATTGAGTGAGTCATCACTCAGAGCAATGAGACTTGTCAGGTCTAAGTGAGGAAAGGCCCGGAGGGGCTCTTCAGAGAAAGAACACTATTGCTACCACAGTTCAGTTCCTTGTCAGCCTCTTTCTTGCTAGTGCTGCAGCCTAGCCTTGAAACTATGACTTGCAAATGTTTGCAAAAATAAACTGCATACGAAAGTCATACTTGGGCATTTTGTAGTTCTGAATCTCTTGACTGAGCATTGTCTTTGCAGGAGTTTGATTTTGCTGCAGTATTTTTCTATTTCACAGCAAACTGGACTTCAGGGTAAAAGCAAGTTGCCAGATTCTGCCTCTGGAATGAGTGCATGGTGCCTGTCAGATTCTGTGGAAGATGCTGGCATTGAGGTGAGGGCTGAATATTTGGGCTTGACCCTGAAGAACAATTTCAAGTCCTGCTGTTTTATTCATTGAGACATAATCTAGACAAACAGGATTTGCAGAGGATTTTATTTTTTATTTCATGTGAGATTCTTTAGGATGTATTTTATATTTGGTAAAATAGTTGTTTGAAAAAATATGTGCAACATAAATACCATTTCTGAATTTGACTCCAGCTGAAGAAGACACATGCAGAGGAGATGGAAAAAAAAGCATAATGAGAAATCTGGTCTTAACCTACTCCCTTGCTGGGTTCATGCTTTTTAACTCAAGAGATACCCATAAGTAATAGAATTTTTAAAAGTCACATTTTTTAAACACTTAACTTAAAATCACCAGTGCATTTGAATAAACATTTCTTTGCAACTTACAGCTGCCGTGGTGTTTGGTTCCCCCACATTGCTGTTAAAGCAATTGTGGGCTAATTTATTCTACACCTACCTGAGTCTTGTCAGTTCTGAGAAGTCAAGCAAGTCGACAGCTTAGTTTTTATTCCTTTCCTGTCACAGAGGCAGAGAAATAGCCCTGCTGCTGGGCTTGTTCAAAGATGAAATTCCTCTGGAGTCTCATTAATATAGTGAATCAACATGTTCTCCTGAATTGGCATGTTTTATGTACTTAGTCTCTCCTCCCTAGGAAGACACTATTATTTAGGAATCAAATCTATCCAGCAAACTAAAATTAAGCAATTTCCCCCCTCTCTTTATATATTTTTCTAGCTAAAAAGTATTCTAAGCAGCATTCCAAATTATTCAAAACTCTGTACTCTGTGGAATTTTCAATCTAATGGAAACAGCTGAAAAATAAAACCCACATGCTCCACTGGCTCTGCATACAAGAGTCTGCATTTTAATCCAGAGCTGCTGCATATGCTGTAACATGTGCCTCTATTACTTGGTGTTGACATCTGCATTATGATGAGAGGAATTATTCAAAGCCAAATTGCTTTTCTGGGTGGTAGTGTGAAACAATGAAAATGAGATTGCTAGAGGGGAAAATATATGCAACAGTTTGTATAGTTAGGGAAGAAAATTGGATTCATTTGCTGAAGCTGTGCTTTCCTCTTTAGCAGACTTTAACCCCTTTACAACAGCTAAAATAAAGCTGTGACACGTTTCATGACAAAATTCAAATACTTTTTCAACTGATATAGTTGCAATATTTATGGACCTAATCAGAAAATGTCCTATAAGTAGGAAATACTTTGTTTAGACACACATATACACTTTGTTGGAACAGTGGGAATAATTCACATCAAAAAGTAAAATACAACCAAAGAATTACCACTTTTCCTTTTATTAAGCTGTGAATGCACTGATTTTCCTTTTTTTTTGTTGTAAAATGAAAAGCTTTTCCTTCAGTGTGGATCTTTAGTGAACTGGGCCCATGCATTTGAATATTCTGCCATGTCCTGTATTGCTGAGCTTCATGGCACAAGCTCAGGATATTAATTTTTGTCCCTAAAATAATTTTCTTCCTTAGCTAACCCAGACAGTCTGACTAATCAATACTTAAATACAGTATAGAAGTAGTGGTTGGTTTCTACAAGTTTGTGCTGGTCTATACCTCTTTTACAAGTAGTCCCAACATTCTTCAGCTATTTAGAAGTCCTAATGAAATTTTTGGAAAGTCATCCTTGCCCTGTACTCTGCAGAGAGGTTATGGATTCCTTCCTATACTTAAAAATTATCTACAATAGACATAAATTAAAGAATTTCTCTGTAAATTTTGGTCAGAATTCCAGGTTTGCCCATCACATCTCACAAAACAAGATGTTTAGAGCATACCATTGTTTTATAGCTCCTTGGCAACCAAAATTTCCACCCATTCTTGAAAAGTTTATGGCAAAGTGTAGCTCTATCCTAATTGCTGCCTCTGAATCCCCCCTCCTTTTTCTTACATTGTCTGTACAGTTATTTGACAAGGGACTTCAGTACGTCAGGTCTGGGAGGTGACAGTGTTCCCATTTAATTTTTTTGCTTTTTGAACTGTGTGCCAGACCAAACTCTGGCATATGGACACATTTGAACTGGTTGCTAAATAAGCAATAGACACTTGTCTAACTCCTTGAGGGCTGTTGCTTATCTGCAGTTTAACTTCACTTATGTGTCTTCTAACTGGTTGCAGTAACATCCTTTATGTGCGATTACAAGAGCTCACAAAATTCCTTGTTGACCACAGAGATAATTTTAAAGAGACAATAAAGAACTGGAAATTCAGATTTAAGACCTGGGACAAAATGAATAATGGTTTTAAGGCTGGCTTTACTTTTATTAATATTAGATTTTTAATGTTTTGAGTCTTCATTTATACAAACAAAACCCCCTGAAGTGAGTTGTTTCTTTTCCAGCAAGAATGATGGGTCTTATCAATGTACATTTTCAACAGAAGAAATAAAGTAATTGTTACAATTTTATGACTACTTGAGAAAGAATTATAATAAGTTATTGAGGGGGTGGGGGGAGAAGAGGGCTGGGCTGTGATAAAAAGAAAAGACAGTAAATAACCAGATTTTTTAAGATCCTCCGTTCCTGCTGCATAGCACCTTTTCTTCTAGTGGAATTCTGCCCTTTCTTTGGAATTTTGCAGCTTTCTTGCCAGGGGGAGCAGAAGGACAGGCACTGATCTCTTCTTTCTGCTGCCAGTGATAAGACCCAAGGCAGTGGCATGAAATTGTGTCAGGGGAGGTTTGGGTTTGGCATCAGGGATAGGTTCTTCACCCAGAGGGTGATTGGGCACTGGAACAACTCCCCAGGGCAGTGGTCAGAGCATCAAACCTGCCAAAGTTCAAGAAGTGCTTAGACAGCACTCTCAGGCACATGGTGTGATTGTTGGTGCTGTCCTGTGCAGGGCCAGGAGTTGGACTTTGATGATCCTTGTAGGTCCCTTCCAACTCAAGATACTCTATGATTCTATGATTATAGTAAGAAAATCTGTTCTATATATATTTGCATGATATGCATCTTAACGTAAGGTGGACATAATCACCCAGTGAACAGAGAAATGTTGCAACTGTTGAAACCTATTTTTAGAGATGGAAAAGCACAGAAGCAGAAGGGGAACACACAAGTTAGAGTAGGTTTTGTGGTGAAGAGACCAGGAGTACACTCCAAAGAGTGCAGGAAATGCACCTGTGGGTCTTGAAGTGTCTGTAACTACTCTTAGACCGAATATCTGATGTTGAGATTTGAGAACTGAATGTTTGATTGCTGAAGAGTGATGTATCTGCACTGTGTTCCAAAAGATCTGAAGAATTTATGTTCATGTTCATGCTTTGAAAGGCCCTTGGTGTCAGAGAATTAAAAACCAGGAGCTGTCCATGATGAAAGACACTGGTAGAAGAATTAACTTATGCAAGCCAATAAGAGTGTTTGCATTAAGGTGCACAATTCTGTTTTCATATATATGCTAGAAGATATCAGTTCTCTGGACCGTGTTCATCCCAGCGACACACGTTAAGTATCTGCCATTGCTGTGGCTTTAATAACCTTCCTGCAGATGCTGGAAGGCTGCCACACAGAGTGCAGCCTGGGCAGTAACAGTAGGAGCTGCTTCATTAGACTCCCTTCTTCAGCAGGGCCTGGGAATGATGGCTGCTTAATTCCCATCTTTTGCATGAGAGAGATCTTTCCTGTGTAATGCAATCTTGAATTTATGTAGCATATGTTAATAGGTCACATGAATCTTGTTGAGGAAATTTATTACTTGATGGTTAGCGTTCATTTAATTCATAACTGAATGCTCTAGAAAGACTTCTATGCTGAATTATCTTCACATTCTCAGATAAAATCTATGCTTAAAAAAAAAAGAAAAAGCAAAGCTATTTACTTATCCTTGGCATTTAAATCACCAATTTTTGCAAAAGATGTCAATTCTAGAAATAATTTTTTAAATCACTGAAGATTTTGACAATTATTTGCCTCTTCCTTTAACTTTTGAATCAATACTGGTTGCCACAGCTTGGTGTAATTTGCTGTCAAAACGCAGTACATCATATTTCTGTAGCAGAAATAACTCTAAAAGGAATGGAGGATTTGGCATCGTTTTAGAACTTAAGTGATGCATAAAGAAGATCAATAGTAACCTAAAAACTGGGTAATTTTTATGTGCTATGCTCTTGTAATAGTCTAGTAGAGTAAGGAACAAACCTATTTAAATGTTACAAAACCTGTTTCTAATGAGGGTGAGTAATTTGTGAGAAATGCAGAATATCTCAGCATTCTGACTGATGTCATGTTTGTTTGCCATCTGCAGAATGAGATGAAATAAGTGTTCGTTTTTATTAATTTGCTTCTTTAAGCAATACTGAATTCTTTTCATGTGTAAAGAAGAAAATAATCTTTAAAGTAATCTTTAATGGAATGATGAATTAGGATTATTTATATTTGCCATATATTGTATATTTCTTAAAAATATGTTAATTTGATAATTCAGAGCCTGAAAAAGTTTCTTAATCTTACAATTTTCCAGTCATGGATGCTTTAACAGTTTCTTGTTTCCAAGGTTCAGAATGATAATGTTTGGGTAATGGGCTTCCTAAAATTTGGTAACAAGTGATCACACAAATCAGACAGCTGTAGCAAAGGGGTGTGCAGACTTATTTATTAAACACATTCAAGTGCTCTCTGGCTGGATGCTCTGTTAATCTTTGTGTTACATCTATTTTGATATTGTAATGCCATTTTTACTTTCAGAACGGGACAACTTCTTGAACAAATTGGTAAGATTTTTCATTTTAGCTGTGCATTGATGCCTGAATAGATCACAATAATTTGTCAATGTAAGACCAGTTGGGTTCTGAAAATGTTGACGCAGCTTCTAGTGGCAGCATGTTTTCAGAAATCACTTGAACATACTTCTCTTCCCTGCCTGAATGTGAAGACCCATGAAAAGTAAATTGTAAACAAACTTTTGCCTGTTATCTGAGTGTGTTTGCATTACCTTAAGAAAGCAGTTAAGGACTGAGTAGAAACTTTGTGGGTGTTGTCTTGAAGTTAAAATTTCAAACGTCCAAAATCCAGGAGATTAAACCAATTCAAAGCAAATTGCACTGTGTTGTTCTAATTCGGGGACAGCAAAGTACTTGTCTCTGTGTGTAGCAAGTGACTGGAGTCACTTGTGTGTAGAAGCGGTCTGGAGAAGAGTCAGCATCTCTCAGGCCAGGGCAGCGAGTTGGATCCTACTGAGACGTGGCCACACGGCCCGAAGTTAGTATTCTTATAACAATATGGGAATTACTACTTTCGTAAGCGGGGGTTACAGCCTCGCATCGCTGCGGGTGCCCGGGATGTCCCCTGGGGAAGGCTCCATCCCCTCTCCACGGCGTTTGTATAACACGCACGTCTGCCGCAGTCTGGGCCGCCTGGCTCTGTCCTCGCACGCCCCGCTGGCCGGGGACTTCCTGCCTCTGCCATCCCGGCCCCGCCGTCCCCTTCCCGTTGTCCCGGCACCGCTGTCCCCTTCCAGCCATCCCATCCCGCCGTGCCCATCCCGCTGTCCCGGCCCCGCCGCCGCGAGGCGCGGGCGCCCCCAGCGGAGCCGGCAGCGAGGAGGCGGCGGGAGATGCTCTCAGCAGATGCTCTCAAGCGGCAGCAGTTGGCGGGCACGTTTTAACGATCCAGAGCTTTAGAGCGGCTCAGGGAGGATCACTGTCAGCGCTCCCACTCAACACAATTATAACTATTACTCTTCTTAGGTAAGATTTAGTGTTGCCGCGTTTGCTTGTGCTTTGTGTGCCAGATTATCTTCGGCTGTGCTATTTCAGTCGGTCCCGTGCTTTGTTGGAGGAAAATGGTTATGTGGTGCAGTAGGTTCTTCTTAAGCACTTTCCCCGCTGTTTCCATGCCTTCCACGACTTCCTGTGAACGTGACATGAAATAATTGCTTTTATTTGGTTTTGTTTGATTTTGGTTTTGGTTGTCGGGGTTTCTTGGGTTTTGGGGGTGGTTTTTTTGGGTTTTGTTTATTTATGTTTTATTCACGAAGTAACTGTCTTTGTTGTGGCAAGGGGTTCTCATAAGGGCAGCGTTCTGGCCATTCTGCTGCTGTAAAGGGTGCTGGCATTACCTGAAGTCTAGATAGATCAGGAAAATGCAGGATTATAAATGTCAGTGAGGAATCACAGACGTGTCTGGCAGGATCATAGTTAGAAGTGACGAGTTATATACTTAAATGGCTGAGTAACTACTGTTTGTCCTGTGTTTACCTTTTTATAAGTACTGGGGTGGAAGAGGGGCAAAGGTTATGCTATAAATAAAACCACTTCACTGTGATTTACGTGCTCAACGAATTGCCTGTGCATTGGCTGCGAGCGACAGCGTCTCCTTTTCCGAGGCTGCTCCCCCATCTAGCGGCAGGTCTGCACCTTGCCTGCTGGGACGGAGTGGATATGCTCGCGCCTCACTGCCCGCCTTAGGCACCTAACAAGTTCGAGTCTATCTAGACCAATCAATAAAAGACATACTTAATTTTTCTGCAGATTTTCATAAAACTTTTAATAGAGAAGAATGGGATTTAAATCAGGGAAACTGCCTTGTCTTCTGTGAGCTTTGTAGGCGTGAGATTATTTCATATAAAATGAGAGATAAGGCTGGCCCAAACACTTACTACCAAATGTGGAGATAAGAATTCAATCACTCTTGTAGATCATTCAGTATTAAAGGTGTGCTTGTCAGTGCTATATTTACATTCTCCCTTTAAAGCATTATTTATTCTAATGCTCACAAGTCTCCAAATTGATCTGATTACCTGTATCTTTGAGCTGAAGACTTTTACATTTCTTTTCTGTAAAGCTTAATGTATAAACCCTGTCTTGATGTATCTTGTTTTCCATACCAAGATTCTGTTACTAAAAATACAACACTAAAAGCTCTGTTTGGCAGTGGGTTTGTTATTAATAAAAATTAGCCATTGGCTCCTGTGCAGTGATACCAGTAATATGGTTAGGTTACTGGTAACCTATGAGAGAAAGCTCCTACAGAAATGCTCTTTGCCATTGGAAGAGCCTGGAGACTGTAATGTTAATGGTAGTGTCCAGGAAAGTTTAACAGATACCAGACAAAGAAAACCCAATAATTAAATAGCATCTAATCTTGATTGTCCCTATAGAAACTAGAATCTAGCAGCAGATATAGCTATTTTCTCATTCAGGTTGAATGCAGGAGCTCAGATGATGGAGATTTGTGGGATTCTTTGGGATTAAGTCAGTAAAATACATTACATATATATAAAAACTTCAGCCCTTGACATGAATGTTTAGTAGGAAAAAATGTAGTAGAAAATCTCTGGTATTTGTGAAATTTGAACCTTGTTACCACAGTCTTTGTAGCTGTGAAATTGTCCCATCAGGCAAAGATAATTAACTTATTTAAACTAGTGTAATGAAAACTATAATATTTCATTGTACCTGTATACTTGTCTCTATTTATACTGACACAAAGTCTGTCAGTGCAAGTGCCAGCACAGGTGTGTATAGCCTGGCCCTGGAGTCTGGCGTATTTTCACTAAGATTCTGTATCTGGTTCCAGAGAGTTCTTTAAACATTGCTGTCTCCTGGCATTTTCAATGTATTAATAATGCATCTTTTTATTATTATTGCAAGTTTGTTGATAAAAAGACTGCTGACATAGATCACAGTCAGGCAACAAACTTTGTTTTTAAGCTTTGCAGTTCAAAGCACTCATAAACTTGGGAGGCTGAAATCCACTGTTTCTTTATCTTCTTCCACCACTTATCATCTTATATGTTTGACAGCTCTGTTGCCTCTGAACAGTCGGTATTTTTCCTGGCCATATGATTGTTCTCATGCTTGAGGAGAACATATGTGTATTTTATGTCTAGAATAGGACTGTAAAAATAAAACCTGTTCCGAATTTTTAAGAGTAAAGCTTGTGGCTGGTATAATTTTCCCTGTGAATGTTTTAAAATCCCTTTAATTTAGTTTTAAGGCTGAGTCAAGTTGACCATCAGAAAACATTTCTGTAGCCTGGTTTCAGCTACAGAATGTAAAAAAATTCTGATTTGTCTCTCCAGGTAATAAACACAAGATCTTTTGATGCTGTGTGTATTGAAACAAGCCCACTGTAAATAGAGGATACAGTTAATGTAAGACAGAATGTTCTTAGAGGGCAAACGATTTAATATGTAAAATAAACATAATTGCAGTTATTTTAAATGGAACTGGGTTGTTCTGGAAAAATATTTCTAATTTATCTGTGTATGACTAATTTGAAATTAAATTAGCAATTGCTTGTTCTTTAAGGGGATATATAAAATGTGATGTCTTTAATCAAATACACTGATCCCAAATGCCAGGTGTCTAAGAAAAATAGTTTCTGAGATAAATCAATTCACTTTTGAATGGCAGCTACTTAAACCCCCTTGCTGTCTGCAATGTTGGCTCAGGTACAGTCTAGCAAGTTCTAGAGCAAAATTTGACTGAGATGGTCACAGGCAACAGTTTAAGGCAGTCCTTCATGTGGCTGGGGCTGCTGTTCACATAGCACGTAAGCATGTTTAAAAATAAGAATATTATCCAACCACACAAATTTGCAATGTGTCAGACTTTGCAGGTGCATGTGAAGATGAAGGAGTTGGAACATTAGTGAAGATTTTTTTATTATGGGTGCTAACACGCTGTAGTAATGCCAAGTACATGGTGTGATCTTCATGGAACAGCTGCAATTTCAACAGCTGTAGTGATGTTCTGGTTTATGTCACTTGGGCATGCTTTGTTTTAACTTAGGCTAAAGTTTTGTGCCACAAGGCAAGAAAATTTAGGGAAGAATTTGTAGTAAATAATTCTTAATTACTACTGTTGATGTTATGAATTTACTGCACTTGGAACATCCCAGCTGTGACTAGCAGAGATACTTTGGTTCATTTCTAATAAATGTGAAACTGCCTGTGGATGTGCAAATGTGTCCATCTGGTTTTCTGGAATTATACTGTCACCAAATCCCAAAATGCATAAGTTTGTGACTAGCAAAGTCTTGTGGTTGCCTGTAATTTTCATCTTCTTCTGTGATTGCCTCTTACAATAATACTGAGCTTTGGGAGATTTTATCACACACCCAGGGGCCTCTAGCTCAAAGTATGCTGAGGTAATTCATGTGTATGATGCCAAGTCATAGCATTACATACAAACCACTTTTCAGTTACTCAGTAGAAAAAATAACATTTCCACTATCCAATGGGGGATAATAATTTTACTCTCTTGCCAGTTGCACATGTTATTCATTGACATTATTTTGTCCAGTGGGACATGGAAACAATTTGATTCTAGTCCTTTCTAGAATATTATTTTGTTCAGAGTCACTGAAAGGTTTGCTCAAAATTCTTTATAGTTATTAGTCTAGCATTAAGAGATTTGCCTTTAATTGTTAATACAGAAATCCAGACTATTTTCTCTCACAGGACCCATTTCTTAAAGCCACTTTTTAAAAAGATGGGTAAATTGTGTAATATTATTTCTAAATTTCCCTGCAATGTCTGTATTTTCATGTAGTCATCTCAGTCACTGAGCATGTTCATTGATTTCATAATAAAGCAGGGAACCTGAGGTTAGATGATTTCTCAAAATACCTTTCAGTTGCATTGCAAGAATCGAAACAACTATTTTATTTCTGTTTAAATTTTTCTTGAAAAATTCCAGTGGATGAGGCTCAGCACCACTCAATTCTATTTATTTCATGCTTCACTACTCTTACCAGTAGAGTAATTTCATAATATTTCAGTTCCGTTTCCCTTGCTGCAAACAAGATTATTGCTTTTCGCCCCATCTCCAGAAGATGTAGAGAACAATTTATCCCCCTTCTCTGCTTCAGCCTTTTCTCTTT
Source organism: Ploceus nigricollis (assembly GCA_013399945.1). Classification (NCBI taxonomy): domain Eukaryota; kingdom Metazoa; phylum Chordata; class Aves; order Passeriformes; family Ploceidae; genus Ploceus; species Ploceus nigricollis. The sequence continues at coordinate 1,252,886 of VXBC01001521.1, forward strand.
TGAGGAAAATGTCCCTTGTAGATTTTGCTTCTGTGGAATGTTTTCAGTCTTTTCTCCTTGTCATGTTCTGGACCATAGATTACTGTTGTCTTCTCATCAAGAAGAATGACACTCAAAACACAGCTGAGTGTTTGCCTTGTTCTGAGGTTTACAAACTGTGCCCTGAAGTATGTGTCAGTATGTTTACAGTTTTTTACTCAACGCTGTTGACTTAAACCCAGCCTGTGGTGTGCAATGCTTTCTGGATCTGTTTTAATACCAGTCATCTCTCATCTACTTCTGTGCATTTGGTTATTCCTGTTTGTCTTTATCTTGTTCATTTTCAATGACTCTGGATTGCTGCCTTCACTCTGGATTCTGTTTGGATGCTAGTATTCTCACAGCCCTTTCCAGCTTCAAAGATCATTAGTGTATCCTACCAGGCAGATGCTACCTAAATCTGAATGAGTCGACTTATTGGCTGTAGCTATGGAACTGCACGCAGGAACTGAGCATACTGCTTATGTGGGTCTGCATGTGTTTTCATGCTTGACTTTTGGGTCTGCATCTCATTTTGCTGTTCATTAAGTACATAGTCATTTTTCCTTCAAATGCATGTGTTTCCACTTCTCATAGCTCCATTTCATTCACTTGCCAAAAGGTTAAACAGCACAAAACCCAAATTCTGATCAGATTGTCCACTTGTATATTGCATGAGATGTGATGGATTTAGAAGGGTTAAGGCAGACCAAGTTTGAACCCAGATTTTTTCTTCAATGAATATGTAGTGTTTCAAATATGTCACTTTTTTTACTTCAGCTTAAGATGGAGATATCTGAAACCTGAAATTACAAGACTGATGGATGCAGAAAGATTTGATTCTCTTTTTATGGATAAATTCTGTACTTATTAGGCCTAAAACAAGAGCTGTGGTTAGGTGTCAGAAGTGAGCCAAAGGTTTAGTGACCAAATAGTCATGTTGAGTTTTTAGTTCAGGTTTCAATATGCACAAGCAAAATACTCTCATGCATACAATTCCACATGGAAGTGGTGTAAAAAATAGGTGATGATGTGTTACATTTCCTCATCCCTTTTTTTTTTTTTAAACAGATTTTATTTTTAAGTGCTTTGAGTCACATTTTAGTTTCACTTCCATGAAGAAAGCTTCAGCTATATAAGGTCAAGTGGTCTGTTCATTCAGGATGCATCACTTCCTTCTAAGAGCTGACAGGTTAAACAAGCTTCCTATGTGCTCTGGACACGTCGGATACTGCTTTGTCCTCTTTATTTGATGTGTTTCTTCTGTGGAAGGATTGAAGATAAGTAGGAACTTGAGATCATGTTAGTCATGTTTCTAAGGCTTCCGAGAGTATGATCTCTTCACTTGGGCTGATGCCCACCTCTGAACTGTTTCTAAGTACTTGTTGGACTCCTGTTCTGTTCCTCTCTAGTGCCAGCAAATACCTGAAGGCAATGAACCATATGAACTAAGAGTAGCTTTATGATATCAAATTTTTTCTTGCACGTATATTTGTACTCAGCAGGTATCTAATATCTTCCAAAACCATTCTCTCTCTGGTCATGCTCTTGTCATTCTGCAGGGGTGTTTGCCAGACTCTATGTACAGTTCTCTGGGCTGTTTCCATCTTCACCAGCACCTCAACCTGGATCAACACCTGCTCACTCTCTGTAACATGGAAAGAGAATATTTCCTGTGGATTCTATTGCAGGAAGAGGAAGTTTTGCAAAACTGTGCTCTCATCTTTGCCCTTCATTTTTCTAGGCTCTGATAACTAGCTAGGCAGCTGATACTGTAGCTGTGGAGCAAAAATTATGCAAAGAACATTGAAAGAGACTATATAAAATGGTATAGCAGCCAGAGTAGAGGTGTATGTTTGTCTAAAAATTTAATTTTTGTTGGAATAACACCCAATATAAACTAAAGAACAAAAAAGATGCATACCCAAGCAGCATCTAAATGCTGTCTGCTTTCAAGACCCTGTCTTTATTTATACTTTGCCTAGAGTTCCCTAGACTTCAGACTGAAGGAGACCTAAATGCAAGTTTTATTTTTCACTCCTTTTTCATTTTTACTTATAGTCATCATGATGGAAATAAGTTGAAATTTAAATTATATCTCTGCATAGATAAAGCCTAGAGAAATGGATGATAAATGTGCTGTTCATTGCAATGAAAATCATCTGCAATGGCCATGAAGGTATTTATATTCTCCACCTGTTGAAGATTCACTGATTTAAGTATTTTGGTAAGTATTAAAGTGGAATACTGAAGTAAGAAATTTGCAGCATGCCAAAAGATGCTTAAAACCTAGTGTATTTTTGGTCTAAAACCATATTGCCATTGCTTACTTTGGGCATGGAGCATTCTCTGCCAGCACTGGTCAAGCCATCCTGGTAGTTGCTGTCAAAATAAGCAGTGAAGAGGTGCTTTTCTTCTCACAGTCTCCAGTGTCCCATCTCTCACATGAGATCTCTAACTCCAGAAACAATGCAAGTGTAACCAACTCCCTGCACAAACTCGAATCAGGAGTCCACAAACTTACCCCAAATAACTCTACCACACACAGTGGTAAACTCTGCTAATAAATTTGCAGATCCCAACCAGAAGTTGTATTGCCTAACAGTTTGCAATCCAGCACTGTCAGTAATCATTTCATGCTTCAGTAGTGCTTGGTGTCCCTGTCCACCACTGGGCTGTCAGGGCATTAGTCACAGTACAGTCACACAGCTGTCAACTCTCGCTCCTGACAGCTCAGAGCCAGGCAGATCTGTGGGAAAAGGGAAGTATTGTCCCACCCCTTTTATAGAAAGGGGACTGAAGTCTAAGGACACGTGACAACAATAACAGCACTGCCAAGAGTGGAGATGTTACCTAGTTCAGTCTTGAGTCTCCAGGACCAGACTTTATCAAGGTTCTTCTTCCTATCATTCCATCACCACTGTGCAAGGTTGATGTACCCAGACTACATGAAGCTACAGCTGTAGTAGCCTTTTCCACAAACACTCATGTGCTTTTTGGAAAAAGAGACTTTAGCTTATGCATATCAAATCCTTCACTAATCAGGAAGTTCAAATATTTATGTTTTAATAAGGAAAATTAGAGTCAGATTAGAACTTAATAATGACAATTCTCTTTCGAGTTACCCTTCTATTTTCCAGAGAGGAGAAACAAACACATAAGAAGTTTTTTTTTAATGATATTTAACATCCATAATACAAACAATAAGTTAAACAGAGTAAAAATAATTTAAATAAAGCTTGAGGTTCCAGCCCTCATACAAATAATTCAAATCTACAAAACAATGAGAAGTTTAAAAGTAAACCCAGAATAAGTCTTGGAGAGAAAAAAAATCACTTCCATATAATATCAGTTAAATGAATGGAAATAAATTTCTGACTTTTGATGCCTGCAGCATTCAACAAATGCCAAGTCCTTAAATCTTCTCCAGGGTGCATAGGTATATGTAGAGAGGTTGCATAATCAGACTTTCCAGGGGACACAGACACCTTCATATGTGACCTGGAAGTCCAGCAAGTTTCCAATTTGCCTTCTTGCAGCACAGTTCTTAAGTGAAATACGTTAAGAGTTTGTAATGCTGACTCAGCTACTACTTTTTTTTCCCCCAACTTTTTGATGCCAAGTCTGATCACTCTCTCAGTACTGGTCTTAACAGGCTTGGTTTGTGGGACTTGACTTAGTATTATTCAGTACAATGAGGGGAGATTTCAGACTCAGGTCATGTCTAAAATTAATACTTAAGTTGAAACTGTATCAATATTTCCAGAGCAAATCCTGGTTCATAAATGAAGTAGACAGCTAACTTGCTATGCATAGTATCATGCATGGGAATACTCATTTAAATGTTAAATATTTTAGCTTCCCACTGAGTGGTTTCCAGGTAATTCAGAGTAGTAAGATAATATATCAACCCTCTCTCTGCCTCATGCCTCAGGAACACTGATGTGAGTGACTGACCACACAAGCATTCAAACTGAAAGCCTCTTATGACATTCAGGTCTTCATTGTCCTGGTGTCAGTATAGGCAAAATTTTGTTCACTTCAGTCCAGCTGTCAAAAATAGGTCACTTTGGTTCAGGAAGAAAACGACTCTTGGCAGCTAGCCCATTCATGCTGGAGTCAATCCAGTTAAGGTATTGAGTAACTCTGGTGTAAACACCAGGCTTGTTTTCCTTTGCACAGCCATCTCCCCAGCTGACAATCCCATAAACCATCATCCTGCCATTGTGCTCACAGACCATGGGGCCACCGGAATCTCCCTGACAACAGAAAGAGAACATATTAGGTCATTTTCTGCAGATGGAGCCTGTGATTTTTTTTCTAGAGTTAAGCAAGCTAGTGAGGACCTATGAGCTAAAGCTTTGATCTTTGAGAACATTGCTTAGATGGAACAGAAGGTTTGGCATCTGCTGTGACTTGAAGAGTCTCTAAAGCTGAGGAAGCCTCTAGTTCCCCCTATCGGGATACCAGGAGAACCGTTACCTTGGAAAACAACCCTACATCCCCATCCTGAATTTATAAGCACAGATATTAGACTAGTGAAGGTCAAGGCCAACATGCCCTGTTCTTCATCACAGAATCAATTGTCTCCCTGTCCATAAGGCACTTTTACACTTGACAATGCTTGGTCTTTTCAGTGGCTCCTATGGTCACTCTGCCCAGTAAGGTGCAGGGAAATAAATCTGGTTTTGAGGAACCTGGAGGAGCTCAGTGTCCCCTGTAATCTACCCTTGCAAAGCTATAGTTAATGTGCAAGCTGATATTACAACAGTTGCTAATATAGTCTGATGGATATCCATCAGCTATTGCTTGAATAGATGGAAAATAAGGGCTTGAGGAAAAACAGTAGCTAAGATACTGCACTTCTTGCACCTCCAAAGGACGGCCTGGAGGGGGTAAAACCTAACTCTGGGTTCCAACTTTACTCCAGATATTTGGCCACACAACAGGTCAACTCCACTTAACATAGTAATTTCTAGTTACATCATAGACTCTTGTGACTAGTAGAATTACAAGATGCTGCTAACTGATCCATACAGTAGTGTACATGTATTTGAAATTATTTAGAAAATAAACCAAACCAATTTTACCTTGCAGGCATCAATCTGCCATGCGGGATCCCCAGCACAGACCATGTTGTCAGTAACTCTAATATTGTCATAGTATTCATATTTGCATTTTCTCTGTGATATTAAGTTCACAGTGGCTGACATCAGTCTTTGAGCATAGAAGATGTCATCTGCAAAAAAAAGGTATTTCATTATTAGAAACCCCCCAAAACACGATTTCTGCACTTAAATTAGCCTAACCATTCCAATTCTCCATTGAGGTTCTTACTTCTACCTTATGCAGTATTGGTTTGCTTTTACTGTTCATAAATAAGTTTCCAAGAGAAAAACAAATTATCCAAATACAAAATATAAAGTTTTGTTTTTAGAGGGAAAGAGTTTAATAATTTTTGATGGAAATTCTGCACAAATGTAATCCTTTGCTCATCCTCCCACACAGCTTTAATTTTTTTCTGCTCCTCATCACATCAGGAACAACAAAAATTGTGGTTTACATCTTGCCTTACTTTATAAGGTTGATGAGAGAGAAGCATCAGATAGGAAATGCCACAGACAACTAGAGAAGATGATAGCAAAGGTCATCTTCAAGAGATGCACATGGAATACATACAATAGAGAGGAATCCTTTTTTAATATTTCACAGATCATGGTGTAAAAATCATCACATTCCCACCATTGTGGTGGACCAACTTTGGGAAGAGAAGTCATTTACTTACAAAAGTCTTGTTTTCCATAGCCAGCTATTTCACAGTGGGTATTCTCTTTTAAGTAAAGATTCCTCTCTGGCAGGCAGACTGTTCTGACATACTTGGATTCTACTGCACACTGTCCAGAAGTTGTCTTTATCCTTATCAAAGCTATGAACCAAGTCAGAAAAGATACAGTTAGATTTGTAAAGCAAGTTTTCCCCCTCAAGTTCTGACAATAGCAGTATTTTGGTACAGTTAATGGGAATAGTTACAATTATATTTAGTTCTGGTTACACACGGCTCCCCTCATTGCTTTTGGAATGAGTTATTACTTAATAACAACATTAGTTTCCCAACACTAAAATTGACCAATGTTCCAACTTAAACATGCTTCCTCAAAGGACAGGAGCTGATAGCTCAGGCAAAGAATCTGCAAGAGTATCTTTGGATGTTTTAAAAGATCAACTTTCTGACAGGCTGTAGAGGGTGGTACCCACTACCCCAAATGGTTTACAAAGATTAATGAGGATTTTCTTTACTTTAGCAGGAATCTGGAAGAGATGGTAGAATTCTAAGTGTCAAGTGCAAGAGTGACAAGTCTGTTCTGTTCAAATTGCAAAAACCCATCTCTGACATGGTTGTTTTAGGAATAGGCTAGTGAAACCCAGACTTTCATATAAGTCTGAATTAATGCAGGATAACCTTCAGCTAATGAGGTGGCTGATATGGTATTCCCACGCTATATGATGAAACCTACTGCGCATGCATTTTTTCATCTTTTACTATACATACAGTCTGATCTTTAGACACAATAAAATGGCAGAAATGCAATGCTGCCACCAGTGCTTATGGAAAAGTATGGACCATGTCTTCCACAGGTCCAGAGACTGCCTGCCAGGTAATGCATCTGATATGTACCACAACCAAAACTTATACAAGTGCAAAAACTGTCAGCACAGGCCCTAGTTTTCAGGTTGTTCCTGTTCCCCTTCTTCCTAGCTCTGGTTCTACATCTTTTAGATGTATGCCACAATTATGCAGCCTTCACCTATCCCAGTGTTTTAAAGGCTTTTATCAAGACAACACTTACCAATATCATTCTCATTGCCACCTGTGTCATCTGTAAAGTCAGGGTGAGAGATGATCTCATCAACCATGAATACTTGTTCTTTATCATCAGTAACATTCAGTATGGACTTTCCAAGGAAGACTTTGTAGACAGATTTGTTGATTGGTCTTTTTGACCTGAGGGAGAGTAGAGAGATTGATGAAGACTACTGATTTCTGAAAGTAAGGTCAGCAGCTGAGATCCAGTCTCAGTTCTGTTTCATATTTATTTTAATGCTGATAAGAAAAAGTAAACTTTAGTCCGCTTTAAAAGTTGATCCAGTATTCTGAAGAAAAGCATCCTAACTTTCCATTTGAAGGGATTAAGATAGATATTCAGACATTTTGGAACATGCCTAACTAGTTGCTACTAATGAAAGGCGTTGGCCTTAAGAATCCCCTGCAGGATGCCAAAAGGATCAGCTTTCCATAGAAAAGTCAACAACAGCCATAGGTGTATTGCACAGCTCATCATCATCAGTACAATTATTAGGTTTGGGGAAGGGCTGAGGTAAAAATGAAATCCTGGCACCAATATACACTGAATTGTTTAAATTGCATCCCACCCAACTGTCCACATCTTGCTACTTCATTCTGCTAGATGTGGGCTCCCAGAGGCTTAATGTTTCTTTTGCGGCTCTTGTTTTCTTCAATTAAAGGAACATTCTTACTGTGGTGCATTCCAAAGGGTTGCTCAGGGAGCATCACACCAAGAAATCAGTTGAAGAAAGTGTCAAATAAGGAGCCCACGGAACTGGAAACTTACGGAGTATGGAAACAGTGTGCTGCTGTAAGCACCCAGCAAGGGTCGATGAGGCTGCCACCACACAGGAAGTGCTCCCTGCCCCTTATGGTTTGGAAGATGCTAGCTATCCAAGGCTGAGACTCAACCTCTGCCTGCCTTCCACCAACAATCTTGAAGTTCCTGCTGATGCTCCTTTGACCACATGTAGGCCCTGCAAAAAAAAATTTCTTCAGACGTTCTTACAAATAAACTCTAAAATTGTGCTATTAAAAATAAAATTAAAAAAACAAACAAAACCCCAATTGTGTTGAAACCAATATTACTTACCACACTTCTCTATGTTGCAAGGTGTTTCTTGAATGGCAGATCCCCTTTTGGTGTAACACCAGGGTCTGCTCATTCCATTTGGGTTTCTAAAAGATAAAAAGAGTTCTTTTCATAAAGACAGTTTTAAAAAGCCATAGTATTTCAAAATTCCAAGTGTTCTGGAGAAAAGCAAAATATTTTGTTGCAAGATATGCCAGGGAAAAATAATGCTTCAGAAACTCACATTCCAAATATTTTTAGTCAATAATTGGCTCTGTAATGTTATTTTTTAAAAACATGTTTCTCAGTGAAGCATCTCTGGGGCTATGATAATGGAAGTTATCACAAGAAGGGTGATGCATTTCTTACCTGCAGTAGCTGTGTTTGCCCAGCCCAAGCTGCAACGCATTCTCTGAGTAAGCATGGTAACGACCCCTCCTGATTAGGGAGGGCAAGTTCCACGGCAGACATTTGTCTTCTGTTGCCATCCCTCTGTAGTCCTCTCCATTTTCAGTATAGCATGTGCTGTCAGTGTCTGAGAAAATAAATATTTTATTAGCAGCATGATCTTGTTTATAATTTTTCTGTGACAGACATGGACAAATCCTTTTAATGAGGAAAAAAGTTCTTGCATTACACTCAAAAAACAGGTGCAAAATCCAGACTGACTAGATACTGTTATTAAATTTGCTCTGTATGGATTTTGAGCATCGAGTATCTTACACTTTAAAGCATGCATATTAATTCTTTAACAGTTTAAGTGAACTTCACAACCTAATGAGTTCTTCTGCTTCTGACCACCCACAAACTAGTTCATTTCTTCCATCCCAAGCTAAGAGTAAGGTTGAGGTAAGCAACCTTAGTGAGGAGGCAGGGACAAAAAAATTAGAGATACTGATTTTGCACCAACATTTACTTGCTTCTCCTCATTTAGTCTGTTAGCATAAACTACTAAAGGCTATCCGGTCATGTTTCTGGGTAATGCTTTCACTTGGCATTTCATATTAATTCCCTGACTATCTTTTTGACTTCTCCAATCAATTTAGTTAGCATTAAGGAAGACAGATACTCTACCTAGTTCACAGTGAATCCCAGTGTATCCATCTGGACATATGCAACGACCAATTCCACTAAAGAGGTAATAGGTAATGCACGTTCCTCCATTCAAACAAGGGCATTCTGTAAGTCAAAGACATCACTAATTATAGGCAAAATATTTGAATGCAGAGGTGAAATGTAATTGAAATTTAAGTTTGAGGGTGTTTCAGTATAATTAAGGGTCTTTCTTATATAAATACAGGATAATAAGTTTCTTTTAGGTTCAAAGAGAACAGGCAGATGCTTACCCTTGTGTTCTGATCTGCGTTTATATAGCTTGTAGTATTTCCAGCTATAAATCTACAGAAAAGGAAAAAAAAAAAAGGATTTTTAAGGAGGCAGTTTCTTTTATGTGGTTTGATCATCTTTTCCCTACTGCATACCTTCAACAGTTTAGTTTTTTGCATGTAGCTACCTGCTGAATGTGCTCTGTGAAATCTGAATATGAATGAGAAGTGGAGCTCTAAGTAAAGCAGAATGAGGAAGGAAAACTAATCCCATGTCATGCAAACAAAAACCACCAAAAAAACCTCAAAAAACCCAGGATCAGAAAAGCCCCACTGAGCTGTGCCACTGCATCAGGCCAACATTGCAATTATTTATGCTCCAAGAACATAAGCAGCTCTTAATGGTCACTGTCCCTAAAACAGGGAAGGAAACTTCACCCTCTCCACCAAGCAATGCAGCAAACATGCAACATTCATCATTGCCCCATCATTTTGGTGACCTTAGTACTTCACATTTGTGCCATAGAACGAAAGACAGAAAATTTATTCAACAACGGATTCTTGTTCTGTCTTTCAAGGTTTTCCCTCTGCTTTGCAGGCTGGGTATGCCTTTCTCCATGAAATAAGATTAGGCTTTTGATATACTTGAAACTTACAGACTCTAGTCCCGTGACAAGTGCACCCAAGGTTACTGTGAGGAAGATGAGTAACTTCATGTTGTTAGTTAACTTCTCCCTTTGTTCTTCTTCTATCTGTATTATTTGATTCTGAAAATAAAAGAGGAATTTAGTGTCACGCTGTAGCCTGCAGTGTCAGCTTTCTTGCTTCTGTTGTCTTCAGTTAGTTTCAGAATAAATTACAACACAACTGATGAAGAATTAAGCTTTTACTTGCAGCAAGATATCTGCTTATTATTTCCACATATTAAATTAGAGGTTATACTTTGAAGCTTTTTTTGTACAGGCAGCAATACAACCAGATTTTTTTTTTTTAAGAGTGTAATTGAAGCAGGGAAAGAGAAATTGGAAAAATCCATACTCAGTTTTTGCAGTATGGACTAAAAGTTGGAAATTGGCAGATGTATTTAGCTGCTGCCCAACTGTTTGTACCTATTTAACTGACCATTGCTACCTTCAACAAAAGCACTGAGCATGCAGCTTCAGGGTATGAAAGAGAAAGCTCCATTTTTCAGTACCTCTGTAGTTATCAGCTGCGTAATGTTGATGCTCAGCACTTAGGTAGACCTGGCCACCTGACTGAGTGCTTCTGACCATTGCCAACTCTTAAAAGTCTGCTGGTGATGTTGCCTCACATATTTTCAGTATTAGAGGTTTACAACATATTCTGTCTTGATTTCTTATATGCAGCTGGATCTTGTAGCCAAGCATGTATAGCAATCTTTCCAATGGCAAAAAATTATCTTGTAATAACAATGGGGGTACAATAAAGTCCCATATGTCTTTTTCTTTTTTTGAATTGCAATGTAAGTCATGGGAGTATTTTTTTAAGCATTCTCACTTTTAGAAAACTGTAAAATTTGATTTTTAAAAGATTCCATGGGAATATCAGCTATATTTACTATATTGCTATAATTACTATTTATATATATTGCTGTAATTACTATATTACTATTTTTCTATAATCAGCAAAAAAAAGCAATGCAGTAGAAGAGGATGTACAGAACTGAGCTGGTGCTGAAGACCTGCTCCACACTGTACCTGCTTCAGGTTTCTACACTGGACTAATTCCAGTTTGGTCCTGCAGACTAAATGCCTGCTGATATGCAGATTGCACCTTCTAGTTTTACTTTATTTGGAAGAAATTGAGTGCAAGTACTCTATAGCTCTAACACATATTAAGTTCATACATGCAGTGGCGTGGACCGAAACACAGGATATAGAGATCACTAGATTCATTTGGAAAATAGACATTATACAAATGAAAATGCTAATGCAGATGCAACCTTTGCTGGTAAGCAGGTGTCATAATGCAAGAAAGCAAATCATGCCTTAGGTACTCAGCTGTGCATGCTTTTCAGATTCAGATGAATTTTCAGCAGCTTCACTTCCCTTAAACATTATTATGACAATTATTTTTAGCCTATTTGGCAGCAATGAAAGTAATTTATTCTTTGCTAGTAAAATTAGTTTCTCAGGCCCAGCCTCTACACCATAAACAGCAGTACTGCTGATTCCTTTAAAAATTCTGGCATACTGTGGCAACTAGAACTGACCTTCCCCGCAAGCTGCGATACTGCATCGCAGTAGCTTTTTTTCTTTTTTAATTTCAGTGTAATTTTAAGAGTAATCGCTTGATCCCGATCGATTTAGACGCGGCACTGTTGCCTTTAGCTGCCGACTGGGTTTCAAAGACACGGCACTTACCGGCGGCGGGGCGGCGGTGCCGAGGTGGCGGAGCTGCAGCGGCTGCCGGGGCGCAGCGCGGCGCGGGCTCTATAAAGGCCGGGCCGGGGCGGGGCCGCTGCCGCCCTGGGGCGGCTCCGCACCGCCCCTCGGCGCTCCACCGCGCTGCAAACAGAGCTGCGGGGTGACTCAAGGGGGGAATTTTTTATGCTGCTTTTTAGTTTCTGGGAAGGGGAGTACGGTCAGGGCGAGTACACAGCTTTGTATGGGGTAAGATTTCTGGAAGGGGCTCCTTGGCTTCCCCGCGGCAGTCAGCAATTCCTTAGGGACATTTATAAAAGGAAAAGAGAAATGTGAGTGAGAGCTATGAAAGGAATGACTAGAAACATGTCTGGAGACATGACAGAATGATAACAGTGATAACATATATGTATATATGCATTAGCAATAAACATAGAATGACTATGAAGCATGCCTGGAGATATAAGCAAATGTGTATTTTATTCATATGGTGTTACCCATAATGAGAGAAGCACAAGTGATTTTTTAATTAATGAAGGATTAAACTCTTTCAGGTGTGGGTCAAACACAGCCCGCTGGGAGGGAGTATTGGGTCAAAATGTGCGCTTGAAGCACTGGGTGTGTTTTCAGAGAGCTGTCTTCAGCTGAAACACAGCGCATCGGGGCGAGTAGGGTGCAGTTCTCATGCCAGCTGGAATCTGTTAGGACACAGAGGGGCTTACAGCGGGTGTTAAACTCATCTCCTCCAAATTACTTACGCTCCCTTGGCCCTGAGCAATCTTCTGCTTGTGAGAAAGTGGTTGCGGTTTTCTTATAATTTCTGCCTCCCAAAGAAGTATTCAAAGCAGCTCATTTCATGAGATGAGGATGGAGATTTGAAGTGACAGATGTCTAAGAATGCAGAACCAGCACAATAGATAGTCTTTCCTGGCCCAGTTAAATGTGATTTTGTTCACATTATGCTGTGGTGTTATAGCAATGCAGTGAATAACAGCAAACCAGTACATAATATTTGTGGGTGTATTCATAGGGTTTAGCTTCAGGTAGTGCAGGTGACTAAGTTGAGGTAGGTCTCCACAGGCTATGTAGCTGATGAAGAGCAGTTTCTTTAGAGGTCAGGTCAGAGAAGCAGTTGACCTGAAATTCCCTCAAAAGAAATGTTTTCCTAACTTGACAATTCAGAGCTTAAGGAGACTACCTTTCTATGTTTGCCATGTAACAACAGGTGTGAATCTTCTTCCCTCCCCATTTTCTATCTGTGTCAAGTCTGTGGTATAACCCTACCTTTATTTAGGTACTGTCTGCTTACATTCTCTATTCCTTTCTGTTCAGCTCTTCGGACTCACATCAGAACAGATCTCACGTTTGCAGAAAGCACGTGGAGTTCACTTCACTGAATGGCAGGAACTGAGTCAAGAGAAACAGCTCAAGCTGGAAGTCCATAAGTGAGCATAGGTAAGGAATAAGCTTTTCTGAATTTCAGGAGAGAAATTTGTCTCACATTCTGTGGTGACTTAACAGATCGACCTCACAAGTAATTAGACCCTCTAAGAAACAGGGCATAAAGAATAAGGGTAGAATCCCCATGGCACTCTTTATTTTGGAGGAGTGACTATCAACTAAACTTATCCTAAGGAATGAAGTATGCAGAGGGGGAAATAATCCAGATTTTAAAAGCAGTCTGTAACATTTACTCAATTAATTTTAATACACCAACTTTACACATAATAAATGAAGAAATAGGTCATAGTTTGATTCAGCAGGGAGAACAGGGAAAAGCCTGGATGCAGGAAGAGGAGGGGCTCTTCAGGCCTGAGCAGCACCTCTCCTTCTTCCTCCATGCTCCCAAGGAAGACTCTCTAGGCCTTCCTCGAACTCTCCTTCTGGGAAAAAACCCTAGAGCAACTGTGTTTCCTCCTTGATATTTTTGTTTCCTGAGAAGTGTGATCAGTTATCCTCTCCCTGAACCTTTGACCAAGCTGTGTAGATGCCCCCGGTCCTAATTTTCTCCCTGAAACCTGCAGGTTCATACTTGTTTTCCAGATCCAAGAGCCAAAAACTTTTGTTGTCTTCACTCTGACACAAGATACAGCAAGATTCAAATCTCCCTTTTTCTGCCATTTGTCATAGACTCAGGTTTTACTGAAATACTGCACTTCTTAAATACATCTAGAGGGCCCCTCTGGAAGGAGAAGTGACTTGGGCTGCGGTGTCACTGTCAATCAGACTGGTGACATCTACGGATCAGAAATTCTGACGTGTTTGCAGTGCTGCTTTAAAGCTATCCAATTCCTTTGGTCTAAATATTTGTACTACCTAGATAGGTAAATGAGTTATAGTTGGCACTGGACTGAACTGAACTGAAAATGTGGTTTAGTAGAAAGATATCCTAGCCAGCTGCAAATAAGTTTGTTTTGGTGTTCCAAGTAACCTCACAGCTGCATTATCTCTATGAGCGTTAAATGACTCTTAGGGAAGCAGAGATGCATGAGATAATTTCCAGTGCCTAGATTCACTGAGCTGGCTGATGGCTGGCACAAAAAGAGCTGAAATGAAGTTTCAGGTAAAATAAATCCTTGGAACCTTGTCACGTGCCCTGCCTTAAGGCAGAGACCTTGGAAAATCTGTAGCATGGCACTTCTGCCATGTCCTCCGTCTGACCTCAAAGCTGGACCTGCCAGCACAGATGGGAAATGCACATGCTCAGGGAGTGGGAGGGATGAAACAGGACCGGTTCTGCTACCAAGGGATTTTTGGTAGCTTCAGGGTCAGCATTTGTTCTCTATTGCATGTCTCAAGAGTCTAGAAGGGCCTGGTTACAGGCCACGTCTTCTGTCCAGGACAAGACTGTGATAGCACAGAGGAAAAGCAGGTCTTTATAACTCAAAAGCAAAGTTGTTTGGGAAGAACAGTGAATAAAGTTAAATGGCTACTGCAAGACTCTCAGTGGAAGTGGAACTTACTTGCTCAGTAGATACTGATTATGAGAAGTCATGAGGCTTAAGAGAGAAACACTTGTACAGACTCATGAACAAGTTTTGTATTTTGAAAGCCACATTGTCCTTTCCACAGTTTATTTCCTTTTCCTTTTACATGTCCGTGGTTTCATCACTTTGGTCTCTTACCAAAATTAGGCGGAGGTGTAGGCAGGATGGAAGGAGGAAAGACTTCTGAAGAAAAAGAGGTGGTAAAGGAAATGCCAGAGTGACCTTGTAGAACGTACTTTACCTGCTTAGTAGGAGGACAGCAACTACATGAGAAAAAACTACTCACAAAATCTCAAGTCATTTGCTCATTTTTGTAGTCAGGGCTGTTAATAATAGGGCTTTATATATTTCTCTTGTTTGCACCTGGATTATATCACAGAGTAAAGAAAATGTATACACCTATTATGAGCTCCTAATGTGATTTGAGTCTGCAGTCATATAGCACTTCTCTAAAATAGAAGTCAGATGCAATGGATCTAACCCTGAAGAGCAAATAGTATCACACCCACAGCCAGGCAGTTCTTGGGTTACTGTGATTTTGTGCTTTAGTTTTCAGTTCCAAATAAAAATCTTGCTGATTCTTTTAATTTATTGTTGAAGTAACTTGAATGTTTCAGACTAATCGGCCAGCCTGACTTAGCAAATTTAGGAAAGATAACATTCCATTCCAGCTAGATGAGAACACTGACCCTCAGAGAAATACAGGGGTTTTATCTCATGGTGGTGTGCTGAAAGAGATTGTGAGGTTTGCATTGTTCTGCAGAAGTTGCCGGGGTGGAGGTATTATTGGTTACAGTGTTCATTTTCACAGCTGATGATAAAATATTAAAACTCAAGAGAAATACCATCCACCATACATTGACTCTGGTGGTCCATCAGTAAACCCCAAAAGGCTAGAACTTGCAGGGAGTTAAATAACTCTATAAATATTAATAGCAAGAATTGCTACAGAAGTGCTGTTCTACAAGGAAAATTTAGGCCTGAGGCTTCATATTGCCTGAAGTCTGGTGGTCATGTGGTGCATGTTCTGGTTTATATCCAGTATAAGTAACGTCAGAATTAGCCCTTTGACTAGTAAAATGTGTGCTTTGCCAACACGAATTTCAAGTCTTCTCTACTCATGGTACATTATGAATGGAGAAATTTAAATTTGCATAAAAGCAGTTATGTGTGCTTAAACCTCTGTCATCTCAAATGAAAGAGCAGCAAAACCACACAGTATTTGCTCAGTGATTAAGAATACAAAAGTTAAGAAAACACCTAGAAGTCATGCCAAAAGATTGACGTGACTTGTCATCTCTATAACAATAATAGCTTCTTGTTGTCAGTTTTGTTAAAGAAATTAGTTTGTCATTGAATCACGTAGCCCCAGCTATGGGTATAGAATTTAAAGAACATAGCTATATTTACCATTGCTTTGTGTATTGAAGTGAAGCTTCAAACTCAAACTGTGTTTGGTTACAGTCACTTTGGGATTTTAAGAAAGGATTTTAAGTCAGTCAGAAAATGTGTTACAGGTTTAAGGGAAATTTTCCAGCATAAAGTTGATTTAGATTATTTTGTCTTCATCTTGAAAAACGTGGGTACTTTTACAGTAAAACGTTTTGTATTCTCTCTCTGATGTTATCCAAGTTAAATTTTTTAATCAGTTTACTTCTAGTCTTGAGATAATAACTGGAATTACTGAATAAACCATTAAATTTTGAAATGTAAACAAATAGATTTCAAATGTTACATTATCACTATTCATAAAGTTAAAAATATAAAGCTCACTCTTTAATCTTATTTTCTCAAATTACTGTTTGTATGAGTCCCAGGAATTTCCAGAGTAGCTGATTTTAAGTTGAATGTGATTCATAAAAATTCTTATACTTTAATGACTCTTGATTACTTGTCAGTTGTTTGTGGTTGGAATCTGAAGCAAGTGGTGATCTCATTTCCTTTAGGTACAATTCAGCTACTCAGGTTTCTTTATTTAATTTTTCTTTCCTTTTCTTTGCTGCCTACTGCTTTTCCTCTTATCTCTGTTATCTGTGTGCACAGAAGTAGCAGAGCATTCTCACTTGAGGGCCACTGGGCTCTCTCGGATGCCTGTGGGCACTACTTGTGGCTTTGCAGGCAGTGGGAGTAGCCAGGCTTTATCTCTGAGCTGAGGCAGTGTCACCTTGAGCGCCTGTGAAATCCCCGGCCACCGGGCCTTCTGCGTTCATGCGTAGGGAGCAGCTGCCACGCGAGTGTTCTTCTTGTTGTATACAATGATTTGTTGTTTCAGTGAGCTGTCCGGATACAGATATTTTTCAGAACAGTGATGATCACATCTGAGGGTTTCTTCATCAGCTTGATGTGCACCTGCTTTTAAACCATGCTTTGTATCTCATTTAGCATTTATGAAAATTCATTGATTATGAAAATCTGCAATCTCTTTGACATTTGGTCAAATTGCTCATTTAAGACAGCTAATATCTGAAATTTGTTGAGCTACAGATCTTGCATCCAGATCATAAATACTTGAAAATCATGTTTGTGTATAGGTCTAGGCCTGTCTTTAGTTGAAATCAAGTGCTGATAGCACTGGGGGAAAGACAAAAAAGATTTCCGAGTTTGAAAATAGAAGGCAGAAAACAAATAAAAAGGTTTTTTAGGGATTCAGTTGTGCTTCATTTGATGATCTAAAATCCTGAAGTAGAATATTTTTCAAAGGAATCCTTTTTCTACCCTACCATTTACTGGTCTGGAATAGCACATTGAAATCCAACATTGGAAATTTACAGAAACAGCTGATTTTGGACTATTATTTCTGAAGTGCGTCAGTCAATCAGATGCACATTCCACAGGAAACCCAACAAACTGAAAGCATGCCAGTTAGCATATTTCTGGAGAAAAAAGATTTGCTAATATCTTGGAAGAAAGCAGATTCTGGGGATTGACTTCTGCAAGCTGTGTCCCAGTGATGGCATTTCCAAGGAAGCAGCATAGCCCCTGTGCAACCCCCTGTGCATACAGCCCTGGAGAGAAAACTGGCACTATTCATCTCTGTGATGCACATTCCACTCCCTCTAAAGCATTAATTATCTAAATAAATACAAGATACAGGAAGAATAACTCTTATGTCTTGACATTAATGACACTAGTAATGGACTGTTCTGAAGAAGCTGTGGAGGGAAAATGGCAGCTCTGTGAATTTATAGTCGAAGGAAAAGGTTACTGAATGCAGAAAAATGGTAGAGAGCCCATAAAGCAGTACTGCCTGGTGTGTCAGGCAGTCTCAATAGACTTATAAGGGAAGAGCTATTGAACAATTCAGAGAATAAAGAGTTTTAAGGAGAAAAAATAAGTTGCTTCCTGGGTGCTGTTGAATAACTGCATTCTTCCTGCATAAACTCATAAAGAAACTGTGCTGAGAAGAAAGGAGAAACAGAATTAACTTGGGTACTCTTGGGTAATAATTGTGTGTATATCGGGTGCTCTAATAATAGTACTTATCTTCCGTCCACCACCACTCCTGTGGATGTTTTGGCTGCATTCTTCCTTTTTTTAATTCACTTCCTGTAACTTATTTCTAGTATGGACACTGTACTATTTTCCCTCATCTTTTTCTGCTGATTGTTGTTTCAAGTTTATAAGCTTTAAGTAAATACATCTCTAAAGAAAGCTGTGCTTACTCCCCTTATCCTGTCTATAGCAGTTGCAGATTTTATGGACAAACAAGGTGGACAAAAAAAATCACAAAAAATGAAGAAAAAGGGAGATTGCAGAGCCTTCTCATATATCATAAGCCCAACAGAAAAACAAAACTTTAAAAAATATGTTTTGTTTGCAAAATAGGCCTTTTTTCTTCTTTGTGCGAAGTCTTCCAGAGGGAGGTTCTGGCATAGAGTGACCTATCATCAGTACCAGCAGGAGTATTCCTGCCAGAAAACAGAAATACTTACTTTCTGCCTCTCCCCTCTGTCTCCAAGGCTTTTTCATGGCCCTACTCGCTACTTATGCCATTCTGTGATTTTGGTTAGAACCATTGGAAATTACAGTGTTTTATTTCTTCTGAAACATATGTGGTTTTGACCAAAATGTCTCAAATTGAGATACAACAAAATCTCCATCATGTGGAGTTTTTGGAGTGTGTCTTCCCATTGTTCCCCAAGAGGTGTCAGGAGTATGCTCGCTTCTTTTTATGGACCAAGCAGTGAGGGAGACCATCTTTTACAGGGGAGATTAAGGCAAGGTGGAGCATACTCCATGCTAATAAATCTGTGAGGCTCAGCATCTTGAGCTGCAAGCTGGTACTGTTATAGTCATGATCAGAAAGGTAGGGAGGGAAGTAGGGAGATGGGGGAAGAGGCAATGTTAAATGTCACTTGCGGGGAGAAGGGTAAGAAAAAAGTGTTATTGTCAGAAATTGAAGAACACACTGCTGCAAAAAGTTGAAAGATGCTTATCCATGGACTTAATATCAGAAAAATTACTATGTGGACAATGTAGGTTGGCCACATGAGTTATTCAGGAGGACTCAGCGTCCAAAGGATGAGTGTGAGAGGATAGGCCTAGAGGGCATAGGTCATGAGGTGCTGTGAGAGTGAAAACAAATTATGTGTAGTTGACTCAGTGAAAAACAGGCATAAGATACAGGATGACTTGATTGAAGAGAATTCCACAAGAGACGCTTTTGCAGGACCTTGTCTGTGTGCAGACAAGAGAAACATAATTGCAATTTTCAAGGCTTCTGTCAAGAAGAAAAGTTACATTGCTTTCAATGACAGCCAAATAAAGTGGAAGATGGTTGTTTTGAACCCAAAAGGACTAAGAAGGATGGAGCTCTGTTGTAACGGAGTTAGACCTTATGAAAGGTCTTATGAAAAGGTAATACCAGAGAGATGTTTGAATTTACTCTTTGACAGAGTTTACAGAAAGTTTACAATAGAGATGTAACATCACCCACATAGAGATGGCAAATTAGTTTGTGTTTGCAAGTGAAAAAAAAGGGAAACAGAAGAGAGCCATTTCAATGTAAAAAACGTTGTGTTAGAAGAGTATGAAGAGATTCAGTGAAGAAGAGAATTGTGGAATGTGGCCAGTGATGTGTAAAGGAAGCTTCCCAAGCTCAGAAAAACAAGGACAAAACTCTGCCTCTGAGCGGTTCTGTGAGACTAGTTTGAATTCCATGGAAAGGACAGAATAAGATTGGAGGAAGCCTAAACTGGAGTTGGAGGAGAAAATCCACTGTTAATTTTGTATTTGATAAGCTCTAAGGAGATCACCATGTGAAGGAGTTGCAAGTATGCAGTGGGATATTGTTAAGGTAAGACTAAGTGTAGGAAAGAACTGGAGTTTCCCTCATGGCACCTGGTGATGAACATTCATGTTGCCATCCAATAAGAAAGCTTTTGTAGCCCATGTGAATCCCCCTGAGATAAATGGAAATTTCTAACATAGTCTGTGTAATACAATTCATTATATGGAACTACTTCTATGAATAAGCATTACTCAGTGGGTGTAAGGAACATCGGGACAAATCCTAGGCTACTGTATTATGCTGTACTGAATATTACTTAAAATCACCTTGAGCTGCACCAAATATTATTTAAAAGAAAAATAGCTTAGGTAGATGCTCATTTTCTGTTCATTTCAATGGAATAGGTCCGAAATACCTACAAAATCAGAGCCGTGAACTCTCTTCTGAAACACATGTTTATAAGCTCAATTGCTCCTTAGCATCTTTATACTACTCTAACAGGGGTCAGCATTTGGTCTGTAATAACTCATTACTGTTTTCTTGTATCCACCAAATTATAGAAAAAGCCCACTGTAGAACATCTGTTCCAATGGAACAGCTTTTCCTGAAAGCTCCTTGGTTATTCAGTTGTTTCTTGGGCCTCAGATCTGTTTCTCCCTCTGCAGAGTCTAATCAGATAAAGGTGGAGATTGACTCTTGCCCTAGACCACCCTTTTCACAAAAGCTAGAAATCCATGCCTTAGACTGACAAGAGCCTGGAATCCAAATCTTTCCTTTCAGGGTAACTGCAAAAAGTGAGTACTGCTACTGCTGGCTCTTTTGTCAAGCTCCTGCTCTTAGAAGATAACTTCATATGCCTTGAGAAGGAAGGGTGTTTCTAGTGCAGGCACTGCATGCAATGATTCTACAAATATACCAAAGGACCTGTTTAATGTTTTTAGGGGATGCTCTCATGGGACATAAGGACATCAAATATCTACTTTAGGCATTCTGAACCAGGTCAAGCAACTGTTTTTTTAATGTTTCCATGCCTAAGTTTGATACATATGGAAATTAAGCTGGTAAGAGTGATGATTTTCCCTAAATTCCAATAAAGGTAATGTAGGCTACTAGGTCACTTGCTTCAAATAGTTTTAGGTGATTAATTGCTATTCCTCTGCTTTTCATTCTCCCCCCTGTGTGATTAATAATGAAAAAGGCATTTATCTTGTCTTTCACAGTATGGTCATATATTAGTAGGTGATTCCACAACAGTATTCAGTGCCAGGCAGAGGTGTTTCCCCAAAGCATGTCAGCACATTAATATGAGATCATTCCTCAAAGTGAGGTTCATTAAACTGACAGTGCTGCTCAGTTACAGTTTCGCAGCTCTCAGTTCTGGAGCAAGATAATTTGGCACACTTGGACCTCTGTGTTTCTATGCACTGACTTCTATAGGCATGTATGACATTTTCTCTCTAGCTGTGAGACTGATTCCTAAAAAAAAA
>VXBC01001521.1:1274265-1335963 GCA_013399945.1 Ploceus nigricollis
AAAAACAAAAAAACCAAACCCAAAATACTAAAGAGGAAAGACACAATCATTTAAGGAACCTAAGAAAACCGCAGTCTGAGCATGTGACATTCAAGTCTGTGCAAGCATATATCAAGTACTAAAAATTGAAACAATTTGTGTAAGTAACTTCAGACTAGGCAATGGCAAACTTTACCTTTAGCATCTTCAAAAAAACCCTATTATACTATTAGAATAGAAGTATAAGCTCTACTACATATGTATGTATTATTGACAATTCAAAAGGCAAGAGAAATAGTATAAGCTATGTTTTGGTTGTTAACAAATGACATGGACATTTACAGCAATTTCATGAAGTGAAAATAAGAGTAGATACCTGAACATCTGGTGCGACTCATTTACGAGACAGTTTTTTCGGATGTTAATTGGACCAATGCTATTAGAGCCAGCAGAGCCCAGGAGCTGTGACTCATCAGAAGTGCTGAGAAACCTTTGATTTGACAGGTAGTTCTCTGAATCCTGGCATGAAAATTTCCTTCTGAAACAATGGTAACACTTCTTTTAAAGAAGTCTTTCTAGAAAAAAAGGGGGCAAAAATCTGAGCAGCTGGAAGTCAACATCATGTTTTCTTTTTAGCTCTTGATAAAAAAGTATTTATACGCACTGCTTTTAAACAGCTGATTAACAATAGGAGTGTGTCCTTATCTGTTACTCTTATTTCAAAGCCCTGGAATGGTAGATGCTATGAATGACTGAAGGAAACAGTGAACTCCTGAGTTCTTGTAAAGTATGATTGTCATCTCATCTCTACTGAAACCTGTATTTCAACAGCAGGGCAATTATTTGCAGCACAATGTTAGATTATGGCTATGGGAAATTCCACAGTAAATACTTAGAAGCTGCCGTTTCAGATGTATACGTATATTGGGCATGCTGTGATCTGTTTGAGCTGTCTGTATGAGCTAAAATTATATTAAATGCAAAAGATTTGGTTCAACTCTTAATGCCTGGCACATATGCAGAGCCCACCTTACAATTTCTGATTTAATTTTTGAGTTTGCCAGTGGTTCTTACTTTTCTTATTCAGGTATGGAATAGGGTGTCAGTGCTGTTACTCTGCTGGCAAAAATAATGTCCTAATTCCTTGAGCACTAAGTCTCAGAGAAATTTGAATGTTTTAGCAATTCATGGTTAGGCTTATACAGTTGCCTTCTCATTCCACTACTCTCCCTTAAGACAAGCTTCTTCAGAAATCTAGCAGTTAATTGAGGCTTGAGACTAGTAATATCTTTCAGAAGGAAAAGTGACTTACTGCCCATTAACGAAGATGTGAAATATTGGCTACTTTACCTAATCAGCCTGATTTCATGCATATTCCTAGGACTTGACAAACATCTAAGCACAACTTGCCAAAACCTTTGCTAATGGAAATCATAGTAGGAGAGTCACAAAACTGTAGGAGAGTGCCTAGGCTTGGCAGGGTTGCAGAAACAGCTCTGCTGTCCCATGTACAGCTGAGATGGTTTGAACTGGCATGCAGGCATGACCTCATGATAAACTCACTGATCCTCACTAGGAATTAATCATTTGGCTACTTGCAGCCAGCAGTCTACCACCAAGAGGAAGAGACTGCTGTCTTCCTTTTGCATATCATAAGGGCAAGTATATTTATCAGCACTGTTGACCAGAGACTTGGCAATGAATTTATGAGCTTATTTCTGCAATTTCTGATAATAGTACCATGTAAAATTTCCCCACTTAGTAATTTATTTGTTTTAAAGATTTGTAATATTACAGTGACCTAAGAGGTGCTTGTTTTGGTTTTGTCTCTTTCTAAAAGTGTTGTTCAGCCAAAGATATGGAACTCTGACTCTCAGAAAGTTTGAGCTATCATGACTTCCTGGTAAGGAAAAATTATCCTAATCAATAAGATATCCATTCTTATGAATTGTTATTCATTCTAGCCATAACAAAATGCTTTGCCATGCCATTGAAGAAGGATATAAAGCAAAAGAAATATAAAGATAGACATATTTTCTTTTGAAATAAACCCCTTGTTTTATCTTCCTAAGAAAAAATATTTTGTAACACTTATGAAATGTTACTGCATTTGAGTAAGCTCATTCAAAGACTATGGGATGGAATAGTGCATTTTGAACAAATGTTACACAAACTGTGTGTGTTCTGAGATGTTATTGTCTTAAGCTGTGAGGCTGATTTTCAGCCAACCAACCAAGCAGTCCTTGGAAATACTACAGGCAGCAAGAGTCCCGCAGGAAGTGGTATTTGTGATTCAGTCAGCGGCACCTTGCCCACTGAGTCAGTGTTGAGCCAAAGTCCAAATGCGTTTCTAAACTGAATTGGAATATAAAACTGAAGTCATGACTGCTGCAGCCACTGGGAAATTCACTGAACTATTGACGAGAACAGGGATATTAACCGCAACATCCCAGATTCCAGACAGGGATAATTACAACTTTCCCCCAGTTACTTCACTGGGAGAATAGTTCTTCTAATTTTCTCTAAGCCCCGTACTTTTTTTCTGCACTTAACAGATCACCATCCTCTAGGCATGTTGGAAGGATGAGTGCCACAACTCAGATATGCAGTCTGTCTTTCTATGGGCTATGCTGGAAATGCCAGATGTGGCACCTGCAGTTTTGCAATTCCATGACTTATCCCACTTGGAGATGTCAATGGACACCATCATTGTAACCTACCTGAGCTTTTCCAGCTAGTTCAGTTTTGCAGCTGAAGGAATGTGCTGAGGCATTTGCAGTACGTTTCCTCTCCAATTCATGACCCACTAAATGTGCACAGTGATTAAGAACAGCCTTTTCTAAACATTCATTCTAAACCTAATTCATGGGTAGGAATTGAACAAACCTCAGCTAAGTTTTAAGCAAAGATGCTCCACATATGTGATCTTTCCTACTGGGTTTCACATGTCAAGTACGGAATTGTTCTCTACTCATTATGTTTTCTGGTGCTTTTTTTTTTCTTTTAATCCAGTTGTTATATGTACTTTAAAACGTCACAAAAATAAGTCTTCAAAACAGATGTTTAATGTCATTCATCCACACACTAATTTATGTGAAGGTTTGTAGCAGTAAATTTTGGCATCCAGATTTCCAAAATAATGCCAAAAGTTGCTGTGAAAAATCACAGCTATGAATCTGAAGTTGTCCAACAGGCAGTCTGAATGCTGTGTTTTGCACGTAGTTGATGATATAGTGCTTAGATTTGTAAATATTTTTCATGTCAATTGTTCACAAGCACATTTTTATCCTTGTCCTGATTTTAATTTTTTGTAATTATGAAATCATATCTACCTGCATTTGACTTAAATTTAGAGAAAAATTAGTAAGACTTTTGGTAACACTTGTTTTGGACCTGCTAACATTTTGATCAGAGTCATTGCTAGGCACATACAAATGGATCAAATTTTGTAGCAGGTAGATGTGGTTTGGACCATTTAGTTAGACTCTGTAATCTGTATGTAATGGCTAAATGATTTCTAGGGTTATGGAAAATATTAAATATTAGGTAGCTCATTCATCAGGGGGATAAGTTTGTCGACATGTGAGTTTCTCCATTAATGTTGGGAATGTGTTTAAATGTTACACGTATCATCTTGGCTAGAAGGGGCTCATCAGCCAGTGCTGCAGTAGCTTCCACAGCAGACTAAGGGACATAAGGATGCAAAATTCACTTCCCTGGACACAGCAGTACTACCTCTGAGCACCTGCTAGGTCTGGACTTGCAAGCCTCTTTGTTCTTCATTCCATTGGAGTGAGGAATAGAGGGTTATTCAGGGTGAGAAACAATGACAAGATTTCACTCTGAAACATATCAAGAAGTTCTCATGGTGTCATATGAAGAACACAAGGTTTATGCACAGCACACCAATCAATCCTGGTCTCTTCCTTTCTCCTTCCTTTATCTTTCCTCCACCCTTCAATACAAAAATTTCCGCTTGGTCATGAAGGAAGTGAGGGAGCCTGGATGCCACCCCAAGGGAGAAAGCTAGAGGAAGGGCTGGGTGACTTAGTCAAGCAAAGGGGAGGAGAAGGAAATGATCATTCAAAAATAAGGTTCTAAATGCAGGATGAATTTGGATGAGAAATATGTGGAAATATTTCTTTAGAAGTGAGAAATGGGAATAATGTATGCAAAACAGTATCATCATATGCAATTAGCAAATGGAGATTTCAAGGCCTGGGGCCTTGTGTGAGACCAACTGCCAGCAATGAATTGAGAGTGTCAATTCTCACTATGTATTGTACCAGAAATACCTATTTTTATGCAACTCCTGGTACCACTTTGCCCTATAATCCACCCACATGACAGCCTGGTTGACCATAACTCCATTTTGATTGGAATCCATGCTGATGCCTTCATCTGTCATATCCTTGCAGCACCTTTCTTTGTGGCTTCTCTCTCTCGGATATGATGATTTAGGCTGTCTGCATTCTAACACTAAAAAAAACCACAACAACACAAAAAACTGATCGTGTCATATCCAGTTACCGTATCGGTGTACTTTGCATGTGTCTGTTAGTATCTGTTTAGTTAGAAAACCAAGTAATTATTGGTGTTTATACTGTGCTAACATACATTAATGTATTTTGTGTTAGCCCATCCTAAGGTTTTTTCCCTCTTTTTCAGATCTTGGTATAAGTGTTGCTTTTAAGGTATTTCTTCAACTAGCACTTCTCCCATAGTTCTGTGAGCCTCTATAGGAGCCAGGCAAGCTGCTTGTGAGCATGCTGGGGTTTTGTAAGTGTATTGCTCTCATTTTATAATGCTGAAAAGACTTGCATAGTGCAGAAAATGAAAATCTTTTAAAAGTTCTTCAGTCAGAGATGCTGGTATCCTACACCTGTATTGCCATAGCATGGAAGCTCACAGCCGGCAAGAGCTGTGTGATCACAGACAGTGGAGCCCCTTTGCAAGCACACAGGCTTCCTGAAAAATTCTGCTCTTAAGGGCTGGCAGAAAATAACTGAAAAAATTGTAACAGTTTTAGATTTTATGACTTGACTACCTCTTTCCTATCCTGAGCTTCCTTTCGGATATCCTTTCATATCCTGGGCTGCATCAAAAGCAGTATGGGCAGGAAGTTGAGGGATGTGATTGCCCCCTTCTAGTCCACTCTGGTGAGACCCCACCTGGAGTGTGGTCCCCAGCAAAGGAAGGATATGGATCTGTTGGAGCAAGTCCAGAGGAGAGACACCAAGGTCATTAGAGGGATGAAGTGTCTACAAGGCAAGGCAGAGAGAATTGGGATTGTTTAGCCTCCAAAAGAGAAGACTTTGGGGTTACCTAATTGTGGCCTTCCAATACCTGAAGGGGGCCATAAGAAACACAGAGACTTTTTCAAGAGCATGTAGTGACAGAACAAGGAGGAATGACCTCAAGCTGAAAGAGAGTAGATTTAGATTAGATAGTAGGAAGAAATTCTTTGCTGTGAGGGTGGTGAGGCACTGGAGAAGACCCAGAGAAGTTGTGGAGGCCCCATCTCTGATAGTGTTCAAGGCCAGGTTGGATGGGACTCTGAGCAACCTGATCTAGTAATGTGTGTCCCAGCCCATGACAAATGGGGGTGGAACGAGATGATTTTAAGGTCCTTTTCAACCCAAACCATTCTGATTCCTAGCCTTTGGGGAACTGTGAAGATATCGATACATGCTGAAGTAGTTAGTTCAAGTTGCAAGGAAGAGTTAGTAGCTGAAGATTTATTGGAAAGGTCTTGCATTGCCAAGTAGCTAAGGCAGCTCAGTTGCCTTAGGAAGATTTTTTACAGTGTATCAGTGAAAAGTCATTGAGTGAACAAAATGCATTGTCCTTTCCTGTACTAGGCCAGGTTCATGAATAGGATTTTTGCCTCTTCCTGCACTCTGCTATTTCTGAGCCTCATGGTGTTGTGAACAGGAAAATGTTATCTGCTTAAGAGTTGAAAGGGCATAATTATTTCATCCTCTTCTTGGAAATGCAGGTTGAAGGTAAAATGGTTAGAGTATATAAGATGAACAGCTGGCACCACTCCTTGATGGCTGTTTACATTGTGCTTATATAACTCCCTGGCTTACAGTGGACCTCTTCGCTTTATCCAGCCCTGATCAGCAAGAAGAAATTAGGTGCTGTATCCCCTAACTGTAAGCTTATTAGCCAGGGTACACACAGCTCTCTGGAATGGAGATTAAGAGACTGAAAGTCAAATATTGAAAAGAAACATGTCTCTTACCCACAGGTTTTTTTAGGTATATCAGGGCAACTTCCCCATTTCCTTCAGACACATAAACAAGAACACCATGTTTAGTGGCACAGGAAATTTCTGTTTCTTTCACTTCCTGGGAAAGTACTTTTCTTGATTCTTTTTTTCCCGTAGTAAAAAAAGCTCTGCTAGCAGATTCTTCTCCAGTGGTTCAGCCTGCTGACAAATGGTTGTCAGTTCATTCCCTGAAAGCAGCTAATGGAGTTGTTTCCAGGTGCAGGAAGACGATACATTTTCACAGGTCCCCTTCTAGCCATGAGTTTTCTTTCTGAAGTGTGTGGCAGTAGGAATGGCCTCCAGATGAAGACCTCTGTCAGATGCAGGCCTCAGTACACCTGCATCTTACTTGTCAGCTGAAGATGCTCATAGAGGAGCATCTTGCCTGTCTCTGCCTCACATATTTATTTGTCTTAACTTCTTACCTATAAGTGCAGGGGGAAAGTAAAGCAAATTTTTCAAGGTCGTAAGCATTCAGACTGAAGAGTAGGACAGAGACCTGCCCATTATTCTAGTGCTTGAATTTTAAGCCTGAGGTTTCCCCAGCTATTGCCTGAAGAGATCTAGGTTATTATTTACTTCAAGTCCTCATTCCGCTATTTCCAGCAATCTGAAAAAACCCAGAAACCTAAGCCTTTTTGACACCTAGCAATGTGAGAAAAAGATGAGCTCAACCATCTCCCCTCCAGCCTTCCAGGGAGAAGTAAAGTAATTTTCAGGCTCACTGGGTCAATGTACCCAGGAGCAATTTTCAGGAGTACCACAGACAACAAAGACTGGTCCTGGAAACAGCTGCTGGAAACAACCATATCTTTAACATTACAGCCATTTATTCATATCAATGACTGCACTTCTCTGCTACTTTTTTGAGTTTCCATGGCTTGCTAGGCAGGTCGTGAATGTAAATGAGAGATGGGCATATGTTTGAAGCTATGAAAGAAAGTAATTTAGGGCAAGCTGCCTGTTGTGGTGTAATGCACTTGATCAGGATATTTCTGAAGAGGTTTTGCCTGTGTTTCATGGACAAAAAGTAAAATACCTTAGAATGGATGATATTAAAACTTAAGTTCATTGTCTCTGATGGAACTTCATACAAATTGAGTTTCTTTTCCTTGTTCTTGTTTCAAAATAGAATGTTAGAAATGAAAGTCCACGTTTAACTCTTTTTCTCTGACTTGATAGAATTGAGTTCTGTTTCCAAGTTGTGTTTTTAGATGCTTATGAACTATCAGCTTCAAAACAGGAGAACAAAAAGTTCAGCGTTTTGACCTTACAAGAACTAGGATGTAACAGACATCCTGAAGCCCATTTCATTTTTGAGGTAATGAGACAGGAATGAGTTTCACATTGTGAAATTAGTTTGCTTCAATTCCATCTACTAGTAAGATTAATTATTTTGCCCGCACAGTTAATAAATTTATTTAATTAAAACATCATTAATCCTTTCATGGAAATAATTTCATGAAGGCCTTCTAAGAAAAACAAATATTTTTAATGCAGCTGCTTGCCTCAAAAAGTAGCAGAATGTTCCATAAAGTATTATTCTATGAAGATCAAAAGTATCTTCCACACCTGGAAAAGATGTAAAGAGAAACAGTTTCATGGAGGAAGGCTAGAGATCATCTTTCCACTGCACTGGTCTGGTAGGATAGGAACTAAACCTATTGCCAGTAGGATCTTTTTGGGAGGAAGCATCTTTTCTCAGAGTTCCGGACAGATCAATAAACGAGTTCTCACCTGAAAGTAAGGTGTAGCTGGGTATTGCCACTCAAGCAGCAATAAGTGAAAGAAGTTTATCTTTCCCATATTAATTCTAGAATTTATCTGACATGATAGAGTGACGGGTTGAAATGACATCATGTCCTCACAGGGAAGAAAATCTGTGTTACTCCAAAGATAGGCAGAAAACAGTGTTTCTGTAGTATGTTTAAAAGTAGTTTGTGATAACAGAGTGAAAGAAATTGTCAAACTCTAAAGCAAGGGGCTTAATTACCTGACGTTGTATTAAAAAGCAAGGTGTACTGCATATTATTTTCTGTCCTGTTATGGAAACTGTTTCTTTTCACTATTCCAAATAAGCCAAAATTTGCAAATACATATGTTTCAGGGAATGCTAGCAGTATGAGTTTCTCAGTACAATGCCTTGTGTGTTCTTACTGCTGATCCGCAACATCTCAGAACTCACCAGTGCATCCTGCTGCGTGACATTGCATGAGCATTTGGTCACGTTGTGACCAAGTATGAACTGATTTGGGATAAACAAGAGGGAGCTGTACAGTTTTGTTTAGTTTTTCAAGATTTTTTAAGTATGATAAGAATAGTCCAGTGTGTTGAAATAAATGCTTTGTGGAGTTCAAAGTCATTGTTCGTTTATCTTGTAATCTAGAATTAATCCTGACAAGAAGTATGTAAACACAGCTGAAATTGATTAAGAGATCTTCTTGGGTAAAAAAAGAAACAACATGGTTTGGCCTGGCTTCTTTATAATATATATTTTTGAAATAAAATAATAGTGAACCAAAGAGTTCTTAAAATTATTTAATTATTACCTGAATAACCAAAGTGACCATTTAAATATAGGAAGATTGAGGGAAGTAAATTCTTTATTATTGTGAAAAGTAATAAAACAAGCAGGCTTTGGAAGAAAAGTTTGTAGCTGTCCACACACCATGTCCAGTTCTTGCTAAATTTGACACACATTAAGGAACATAGCTATTTTAGGACACAACCTAAAAAGAACTAGTTAACTCCCTGCAAATTGTATCTGGAACTTCCTGAAATCCAGATGTGAA
The DNA here is from genome assembly GCA_013399945.1 of Ploceus nigricollis. NCBI lineage: Eukaryota > Metazoa > Chordata > Aves > Passeriformes > Ploceidae > Ploceus > Ploceus nigricollis. Next base: position 1,283,311 of record VXBC01001521.1, read on the forward strand.
GTACAGTTGCTATTGGTATTCCTGAGGCAGATTTACACTTGCTAGCTTATCTCCATCTAGTAGAGCTGCAGGGACATGTGGGTTCCAGTGCTAGGCCTGGAGTCCCTTCTGGCCATGCAGAGCTCAAGCTGCCCCAGCTATGCTGGCAGCAGTGAAGAACTTGTGCATAAAGCTTTTGGGATATGTTTACACAAGTTGTATTGCCACTGGATTGCCTGTAGACAGATGAAAAGTGTGAAGCCCGCTCAAATCTCTTCTGCACATCCAGCCAAGTTACAACCATTTCCAGGCTGCTTTTCTGTGAAGTCCACCACTGTCTCAAATCCATAGAGCAAATCTCATTGATCTCCAGTTCTCTTGCAATTCTTTTTGTCAAGGCTGACAGACAGATCCTCTGAGCAGCACTATCCTGCTGCCTGCTCAAGTGCCAACTCAGTGACGATCCAGCCTCCAGGCATAAAGGCAGTAAGATAAATTATGTTCTCACCTAAAGTATGTGTTTCCTTGTCCTATGTAATTTTTGGATCTCAGTTCTGAAATCACTGAAGCTGTATGTGCTTCTCCCATTCAGTTTGCTGAGGTGCATGAAACATACTGTACTGAGGAGGTTTGTCATAAAATTGTTTGTTGACTTTGCACTTGAGTGCAGGAAGCTCTTCATTGAATCACTAACCTAGAGGAGGAAAAGCAAGGTAGTATGACCAAAGTAGCTGACTGATGGAGGACCATGAATTAGTCATATTTCATATTTACAGTAGGATGTGTTCCTAAGATAGATGAGGGTAGTCTGAGAAATTTGTGTGAAAGGTGTCAGTGACTTGTCCATTTTCCTCCTACCTCCATCCTGTGCTCTATCTTACCATGTTCAGCTATTTTCCCCAGCTATCTCATGATGGGCAATGTTTCCCTGAGCAGGCCAGAGTATCCTCCCACAAAGCTACCCTCGTACCATCAGAGGCATGTCCAGCGGAAACCATTATTCCATCAGCTTGCGGTTTTTGCTTGCCTCCTCTCATCAGATTGTTTGCTGTTTGAGGCAGTCATGTGGTTATTGAAATAGATTGTTTTTCTGGTCTGAGTGCTGTGTGGAGTTGTGACTGGAAAGTTGCGTCACTCCACAAAGATGGGGCAAAAAAAAAATGGGTGTCCTTTACTTGTTTTTAAGCTGTATGTTAAATGCTGCTGATTTGACTATGTGTCCCACCAATTTTTTCACAGTAGAGAGAGACTACAAGAGTGAGGGGATCACAACTTGCAAGACTAGTAGACAACTTTCAGCCTGGTTTTGTAAGTCAAGTTGCTATTTTCTCCTAAATTACAAGAGAATTTGAAAGTTAAGGCTTCCTATTCATCTTGGTTTCCATCTATGTCTGAGCATTTCTATCTGATGGTAACTCCACAGTCAATAACCAGTGTAGTTCTCTCAAATACATATCATAAGAACCCTTGCTGCTGTTTTTTTAACTGCTGAGGTAGAGGTGGAACTCAGAAATTGCTCACATTAACCTTTGGGCTGAAAACTCAGGAACACCGAAGTACTGAGTCCCTAGAAAGGATTTTGGTGAAAAATCAGTATTCACAGATGGACTAAAGAAACCGTCACAATGTCCTCACTCTCAAATTCTATCACAGACTCCACCAAAACTTGTGATTAGAAGTACATAAACAGCTTCCCATTTTAACTTTCAGGTGTTTCAAAAGAACTCAGGCTGTTATATCTGCAAGTTCCTGCTTCTTGTTTCCCATGGGCAAACATATAGCCTACAGCAGTGCAGTCTTGACAGCTGACAGCAATTTTGCAAAGATACTCTGGTACTACCAGATATTGTGCTTGTCACACTGTGTTTTAAAAGTAAACTATTCAGTGCATATAGGAAGAAAGCAGCCTTGCATTTTTGTTACTTATGTATGAATACTACTTAAATAATTAGAAAAATTTCTGAAAAATGGTAAACATCTTACACTGTGATGAAGTAGCTCAGTTTCGGACTGGTCACTATACTGATCATTTACAAATAGTGAGTCAAAATATGTCCCAAGCCACACCCTTAAAATGCCACTGACGTCACAGTTTGTGACCTTCAAACAGTTGTATTCACCGTTCTCAATGATGCAATTAGGAAATGTAATGATGGCGGTATTGTATGCTACTTTTACAGAATCATTTGTTGTAATAGTGAGAGCTCTGGTACACTTACTAGGAGGAAATAGCATTAGTAGTCACAGCAAGCAAATACTTCTCTGTGTTGCTTTTGGTCAACAGGGGTTCCATTTTTCTTTTTTTTTTTTTAATAAGGAAGAGGGCCAACTATTTTTAGTCACTTGAGATGAATTGGGGAGAAGGGCATCCAATTTTCAAGCCAGCTTTCCCTCAGTCCACTAAAAAATTCTTACTAAAACTAGAAGTAAAAGTAGAATTTTATTTGCCTTTCTCATTAAACAAAATTTAAAGTATTTAAATGCTTCCTAGCTAGCGGGTCAGCCCTTTTTAAGAACAAAAGACAAAATTAAACCCATGTCCGTAAAACTGGCATATACAGTTTAAAAATGGAAGAGAGACCAACTTGTGTTTTTTCCTGCTCTGAAGTGTAGATGAGAGGTGGAAGGAAAGCTGTGGCAGAAGCTATAGCTAAGGGTACATATTCCACTGATTGCCAGCTGGAGCTGTCACCTCCCACACCCTGATCCTTCCTGTGAAGACAATCACGGGAGCATATTTGATTTCTTGCAGCTCTGGTCATTACTCATTTCCAGTTGTGCCCTGGAAATCACCTGCTCTACACAACTGCTGGCACTTTACCTGCACCGAAACCAATCCCACACCGAAATGTAAGACAAAGTCTCCTTGCAGAGTTTTAAAGTTCCCCTGAATAGTCTCAGAGTTAAATTTCCATAACACATGATCCAGACTAAAAACCCTTATAAACATAGTACCTTTCTGGGGAACACCAGCTGCAAATTGCATCTGATATTCTGCATACATGAATGCATAAATAAATGGTTTAACTGCAGCAGGAGGCACCAAAAGTTTAAATTACATGGTTTATAGGTCAGTGGAAAAACAGGGTGCAAATTTAAGTCTTAAGTTCCATTCCAGGGCTCTATTTAAATATCTTCAGTGAAATCATGTGAGCATTGAAGTGCCCTGAGGGCCGTGTGTGTGACTGTGCATGATGTTTTTAGTTTCATTATTTCCATTTTTAATGGCTCCACAGTGATAAATCCCCTCAACTATTATTTCTGTCAGGAAATATTTAGAAAAGTAGCCTTCTGTTCTAGAAAACACAAGGTCGTTATGAAAAAAATCATTAATAAAACCAAAACCCTTTGAAATTAAGGCCTTTTCTTATGCCCATTTTCTCTGACTCCTATATCAGACTTTCCTTGAAAATCACAACCTTATGATTTAAAATTAATTATAAATATTTGTATTTTTATGTTGTTGCATAGTCCACATTCTTTCTTGGCATTTAATGTGTTCCAGTTTATAAATACAAGCTATTACAGGAATATTTAGTACTTACTACTTGGAACAGCTTTGTTTATTCATCGAGTTTGAAATAAAGTGGCCTGTCAGCCAAGGTATCCTGTTCTTCCCCCAGCACTTGGGACATTGCATTTGCTCACACATCTGCTGACTTAATGGAGTTGAAGGAGCTCTGGGTCATTCATGGTACATTAGTTCAGTTTGGGTGTGGACTAGTTGTTAAGATTACAGAAAGAACCTCGATATGTGTGTTCTATAGTTAGGATTAAGAACCTAGCCAAAGTCATGTGCCATGCTAACAGGGGATTCACATCCATAAGGTGTATGGAATTACCTTGAGTACGTTGAAGTGCTGAGTGTTTTTTTAAATGTGGCTCCTTCAGTTCACCTTTTAAATGATTTTTGGAGTTGGCACTTAACTTCAATGTTAAGTACCTTAAGCTGATCAGCCCAAAACTTTGTTTTCAGGTATTTTTTGAAATCTCTTACAATCTATACATATTTTCTTTATTAATCCTTCAAAAGCCTACATAGAATAAGATTTTGTTTTAAGCATTTTATAGATGCATAGAAAGTCATGCTCTAAAAAAATTCACAGCTGAGCTAATACACCATTATTTAGTAAGAAAGAAAATGAGAAACTAAGTTATAGGAAGTTCAGCTGGCAGAGCAAGGTAATAACATTGAAGTATAGAAAAAGGAATCAATTACTCTAAAATAAATAAAATAAAATAAAGATTTCCCAAATAATTTCCATCAACTGCAAAGTCAATTCCTGTGTATCTCTGTCCTCTTAACTCATAGACATCTGCCCACCTAATAGATATCACAAATATTGACAAATTGTGATCTTCAGTCTTAAAGATGACATGTCTATCACAAGCAGTCTTTGCTATGTTATGATATGAAGGTAATTTTTGTGGAGATTAGGTGTTTATGTTTGATTGAGTTCCTTCATTTGAGACATAATAAATCAAGAGTTGTTTACTTTCCACTGATACATGATATTGGCATTCCAGCTGGAATGTTTACTGGCTGCCAAAAATGTGTTTATATGCTAGTTCTTTAGAGAACACAACACTTGAGAAGTGAAACTTCAGACTTTTAAAAACAATATATGCACACTTAACAGCAGCAGTCCTATCTGCTTCTTCCCAGCTTTAGCTATTATCAGCCATTATCTGTCAGTTCCTGGAATTAGTTTCTCCACCAGAAGAAAATCTGGATTATTGTTCTTTGAACTACCATCAGTCAGTACTGATAATGTTGCACTTTTCTAAGTCTGATATTTTACAGATCCTGCATTTTTCAAGCAAAATGTTGTTAATTTAAGTTGAAGTGGCCAAAAAAAAAAAAGAGCCCTGTTAGGAAAAACAGTTTCCTGTGTGGAAGACAGAGTCCAGCAGCTGGTAATGGTAACAGTATCTTAATTTGATCGCTGTGAAATGATGAATAAATCTGAAACTGGAACTATTTGGAATAAGGACTGCCACAGAACACAGATGTTAGAGTAACCATGGCCCACTTTTTTTAAAAGAAAATTACAAGTGTCTTCATGTGCTGGTTTATGATGATAGATGTTGTGAATCAGTAGCAAAAACCCCCAACCTTCTGTAGAATTCCTGCCCCTGAATTGGAAAGATGATTAAAGAACTTTATCCTGCATATAAATTTATATCATTACACCCTTAAATCTATACAAAGTTAATTAAGCAAAGATCTCTCATGTGCCAAATATCCAAAGGGATGGATAAATTTCAACGATTCTTCTGCCATCAGTCTCTTATTTCATTTTGATATGTCTTGGAAGGGAAGGAGAAAAGGCTAAGGGTCTGCTTGTCTTTCTCTTGCCCCCAAAGTGTGAATGACTGAAGATTGCCCTTTAGGTAATTTGATACTAATAGGAAATACTAAATGAACTTCAACATGTTTTTCCTTGAGAAGAAAACACACTTCCCCAGGCACTTAACAAGGGTAATACAAGGATAATTAGGAGATATAAAGTGAGCAGTTTTCCTCTGCTCTACATACACAAAGACTTCTCAAAGTCAGTGGGGATTAAGATGGGCATGTTGGAAAAGGCAAATATCATCCTGCTGGGACAAGTGGAGATGCAATAGAGGTGCTAGTGCCTGCTAGAAAGTAGAGAAGTATGTTTGGGGCCTGCTGGGAGGAAATATTTTAATTTTAATAAAAACAGCATCATTCTGAAGTCTAGATGAATATTCAAACCTTTTGGACCATGGAGGTTAAGTACTAACTTCCAGAATCTTTATGATTTTGCCAGGATTAAGTTAAACATAAATTGAAATTATGCTAATTGGTTAAAAGTGTACTTGCTCTTCTTCCACAATGAACTGCTTGCTCTGGTACCACCCATTAAATCACAGAATCATAGAATCGTAGGTTGGAAGGAACCTTAAAGATCATCTTGTTCCAACCCCATTTGTCATGGGCTGGGACACACATCACTAGGTCAGATTGCTCAGAGCCCCATCCAACCTGGCCTTGAACACTTCCATGGATGGGGCACTCACAGCATTTCTGGCCAACTTCTTCTAGTGCCTCACCATCCTCACAGTAAATAATTTCCTTATAATATCTAATCTAAATCTACTCCCTTTCAGTCTGAACCCATTCCCCCTTGTTCTGTCACTACATGCCCCTGTAAAATGCATCTGTCCCACTTTCTTGTGGACTCCCTTCAAGTACTGGAAGGTCAAAATTAGGTAACCCCAAAGTTTTCTCTTTTCCAGGCTGAACAGCCCCAATTCTCTCAGCCTTTCCTTGCAGCAGAGGTGCTCCATTCCTCTGACCTTCTTGGTGTTCCAACAGGTCCATGTCCTTCNCCCTCTGGACTTGTTCCAACACGTCCATGTCCTTCCTGCGTGGGGCACCCCAGAGCTGGATGCAGTACTCCAGGTGGGGTCTCACCGGAGCAGAGCAGAGGGGGGAATCACATCCCTTGACTTGCTGCCCATGCTGCTTTGGATGCAGCCAGGATACAGTTGGTTTTCTGGGCTGTGAGTGCTCATTGCCAGGTCTCCCACTGCCTCTTGTGTAAGGTCCCTTTCCCTTTTCTCTCAGCCCATATTCTATCCTTAGCCCTCTTCTATTCTTGCATAGTGATACCAGCACAAAGATTTATACTAATATAGTAATATTATAAAAAATTTCTACTTGCTTGGTAAATCTTTGGTCGTTGGTAAATCTTTCTAATGGAACCTGAACATTTCTTCTAATCTGAAATTTTGAAAAGTTCAAATCTTTAACTCTTACAGATGTATTCCTAGGTTGTACATAATTCTGATCCTCTTGCAACTCTCAGGGAAGAGTAATGGACAAGTGCTCTTAACTTTTATATTTCATAGCTTTTCTTCACCAAGAACACTGGATTTACATATGTTAAAATTTCTTGGTTTCTGAGAACAATCAATGCTAATTAAACTCGAACCACTAATTTGATGCCTCAGAAAGTTCTTACTGACAGACTTGAGCATAATGAATTCCTGTACTGCTTGGAGCTCTGTGTTCTGCCCATGCAACAGACCTGTCTCTTCTCTTTAACAATATTAAAAGCCTTGTGCTTTACCGTCCTTGTCAGGACCTAATCTATAGGATTATTTTGTTGTTGCTGACATGCACAAATAGAATCTGACACTTGCAGCCACACGGCTGTATGAGGTTTACCCACCCAAAATCTTTCAAGGGATAGATTTTTGTTCTTGAATACATACATTAAAATCTACATTTGAGTTTATTATGTATAGAATATGCAGAACTAAGTTCTGAGATTCAGTCATATAAATTGGGGAAAGAAGAAAAGTATTTAGATTAACTGTGCATTAATTTCTTTTCATGTTTCGTAGATATCTTAAATGTATAGTGAGGGTCTGCTGTGCATCATCTTTTAGTACCAGTGTTTCTGTTGATGCCAAGAGACATGTAAATCAGATCTTAAAGTGTCTATATTAGCAATAGAGTTCATGATATGCCTGATCTGGATAAGAAAATTTAATACAACACCATGCAAGTGCAGCTCTGTAAGCAACCTTGCCCATGTTTGTGAGCTGAGTGATGATAAAAATCAAGGCATATAGAGATGTACCTCTTTTGACAGTACTGGTGCCAGAGCAAGCAGTGATTGAGTTTTCCATCCAGTTATCAAAGAATTCAAAATCTGAGTCTTACAGGAATGAAATATTGATTTAGTTGTACCAAACAGTGGGTCTGAAAAATAAGGTTCCCCTCTAAGTACTTCTTGACATTTCGTAAATATAGGAAAGAGCATGGGTCTCCTGAAGCATGTTAGAGCTCTTCCTTAACATATGGCTTCTTCTCAGGTGTCACCTTATCTGAATTTGAGGCCACACAGGAGTATAGGCCACATGCTTGCAATCCATATGACTCATTCCTCAGATCCGACATAAAACTAAGCTTTCTTTGCATGTTCAGTGTTTCTGATGGCAAGGAACAATTTTTAGATATATCTGCCCCTTTGTGACTTTGCTGATCCCCACAGGAGTGAAAGGATTGCAATAGCATGAGCAAGAGGACCGCCTAACATCAGTCAGGTTTTCAACATCTTTTTCAGCTGCTTCCTTTATTTACGCTATTGTAAATAAGTTTATGCAACTGTGACTTGACGCTCAGTCTCTCTTGCTTTACATAACTGTGGGCTGCCTTTCCTAACAAAGTAGGATGTGACTTAAGTAGCCTTTTAGACTGAATAGACTGTCAGCCTTGTAGGGTCATCTTTATTCATTTCCTCTGCACAGATACTGCATTCCGTACATTGAGGCCTCTCTTGGTCTGTTACATGCAGTTTGTTAATGACTATTAACCACCAGCCAAATTGCATTTTTTCTTTCCTTTGAATTTACATCTTAGGTCTTGACTGATCTAGCCACATTCCTCCACGAACTTTGTGATTTTGTTTCAGGTTTTTTCCCTCTGGCCTGCTTTTTTTGGTGCCCCACTTGGAGACATTGAAGCCTGATTATTTACACTTGTGCTGTTTTGGAATGTCATTGCATTGGTGTGATGGATTGTGTTTGATCCTGTATCCATTTGTGCTCAATTTCAGTTAATTTAAATTCCTTTAAAAGGAACTGGAGCAAAATACAGAAGTTTGAAAAAATATTTGCTCCATTCAATTCCAGAGAATTGTTTTGGCTATGTGGTGAAGTTTGAAACCCCATTAAATCCACACAGAAGCCTTTGATGGATGAAATCAGTAGACTGAAATACAAATTTTCACAGGGATTAAGAGGTAAAATACTACAGATAATTAAGAAAAGGGTTAATGCTGTAAAATCAAACAAAAGAATCATGTGCCAACTTAAGTTTATTGGGAAAGAGAAGCCAGTGACTGATTTGGTTAACCTAGAGGATCACAAGACATTAGGAAACATGAGGAAATGTAGACAATTGCTGTGACTGCAAACCAACTTTTTGTATCTATCTTCTCTGTTAATTGTGGAGATGTACCTGTCTTAGAGATGCTTTCTGCTTGTAATGTACATTAAAAAAAGAGATATCCAAAAGAGAGGTGCCTGATCAAACCAGTAGTTCAGAGAGAAGTCATGCTGTTAGGAGGTAAGCAGCATCTCAAACTTCTGAATTGACTTTAATATGAAGTACAAGAATGTTAAAAACCATGCTGCTCCTCAATTAAAATTGCTGCTGATGGGGATCAGAATTAATAAGTAGTGCTCTTGTGTTAAAAAATATTCCAAGGTTAACTCTGTATTTTATACCACAAAACCTTACCTTTATTCCCAACAATTTTTTGAAACTGTAGATCCAATAGAGAGAATGTTGGAAGATTATGTTCTCAAAATAAGACAGAAAAAAAGTTTTGCAAGGGTAAATCTTGCTTCTCTTATTTGACCATGTCAGTATAATGAGGAATGAATATGAATGAGATTATATAATTTTATGTTTTAGAATTTTGATTTTAATATGCTAAAGAACTTGAATAATCTCATGGTAAGAACCAAAAAAAAAAATTTGGAATGGAGTAAAATAAGTAACTTTTTGGACCTTCTGTTGTTTTTCCTGCATATTGGCATGGCTACTCTGATGGCATTGATGTGGAACTAAACCGTGATTATACTGGTTTGTTCTGTAATGGAAATAATCTTTCAGATCTGGCTTCAGCTGTTGTTTTTCTGTTAATTGCTTGTGGAATTCATGGCAAAGCTGCATAATTCAGGGATGTGTTCAGAAACTTAGCCCAACCTAGGAAATAAAATATCCTCTCATAAATTATGAGTATATGGAGAAAGCTGTCACATTGTTTTCCTGACTAGTTTTAAAAGCTCAATAGTATTGATCAGACAGGACTTTCTCTTTTTTATATTAGATACAGTGTGATAGTTTGAAGTACCCTGAGTGCAGTTCTGGTACTATACAATGTAAATGTATTAGGATAACAATATGCTAGAGAAAAAATATGTTGGAAAGGACAAATGGAGTTTGGTGAATCAACATTGCAAATACTGTAACACATAGAAGCACAATAGTTTGTGAGGTTTCATTCAAATAGTTTTCAGATACTTGTGAAAATGTTTTGTTCACATGACCTAGTGACTAGATCTGAAGAAATCAGAAGTGACTCATGAAATATTTGCAAACCAAAAAAGCCTTCAGTGTGAATGTTAAAACCAAACCCATTTACTGTGCAGTCTCTCCTTTACAGGGCTGTAACAGACTTTTTGTTGTATGCAAAAGCATGGGATTTTTGGGGTAGCCATTGATACAGTTACTATGATGAACCCCTCTGTAGCATCTTTTGTTCCCACATACCAGTGATATACTGGAAAAATAGAGGTTTCAGAGCTTTCCCATTGAATGGGGCATTCAGGAATACTCTATCAAAAGCTAAGGTATGCTCTTAAAATTCTGAGACTAATCTGAATTTTACTAGTTGAATTCCTGTGCAAGTGAAGCAACTTTTCCTTGCCTTTGTCAAATGAACTTGGGTTAATGAATTTCAGGAGGCACAAATGGCCTACTGGGATGAAGCTGACATGCTTAAAAGTTTCTTGTCTTCATCTCAGTTCAACCACGTTAATCTTGGAGTTCTATTTCCCAAACTTGGTGGCTTGTTGTCTGAGATTGCCCAATCATTTGAAGGGGTTCTATAAAAAGATACTATAAAATCTCCAAGTCTGTCTTTCTGCAGGATATAATGCAGATGTGCAGTAGTTTACTGAGGATTTTAAAGAGCTCTCCATGAGTCAGTATCCCCAGTATTGTTCTTGGCCCTTTTTTCAGAGCTGAGGTTGCTGGGTCCATCCTCTGTAACCTCTGGTTTTTCTGTGGTTTATTACTTTGGAGGCCTCGTTTAGAAAATCTTTTCTGTTTCACAATTTGTCTATTAATATGTTTGCCTTTTAGATCATAGCATATCTTTGAAATTTCTTCTATGTTAACAAACTCTGTCAGATTGGGAGAGGCAGATAGGAAAGTTCATTCTGAGTGGTTATGTCAGATACAGAAAGGGGAGCAAGAGCCATTGTGTTACCACACCAGTATTTTGTGTCTTACAAATGTCTTCATCAAATTGAATGAAGGATAATTGTCTTTTCAGACAGATTTTTACAGGCAGTAAAAGCTCTGTGCTGATTGTTTCTCTTGTCCAGCCAAGGACCCAAGATTTCCCTGTCTGTAGGGTTAAGTCCATGTTCCCTGTCAGAATCTAAGTTCTCCTACTGCTTGTAGTGCTTGCACTGTGTAAATCTAGTTCCTTAGCAGATGGTGGGAATGTCTATTTTTTTCCACTTCTGCAGCCTGCTCTTTGCAGGATTGTAATCAGGAAATGAAGTTCAATCCCTTGATCCAAGTATCCTAACCCCTGAGTATGGATGAGATTTATGTATAATTTATTTCTCTCTTATTTTGAATCCTCAGTCAGCATAAAAATGGTCTCATAAGGATTTTCGTTATAGTAATACTTCCACCTGGGGAAACAGATCTTTAATTTCAGATGTTCTCATGAAAAAAATGTATTTATTGAATCTAGATATCTCTTACCTTCTGCAAGTCCTTGAAGATCTTTTAGCAATTACAGAAGCCATTTCTAAAAATGAAAGAAAGTGAGGATTGTGTTTTTTCTGGTTTTTGGATCTTTTTGAGATTTTATGGCTACTGCAGGCATCTTCCAAATAATACTAAAATAAAATACTGATAAAATACTGTTAATTTTTAAAGCTGCATGTAATAGGATTAGTTTATATGCTTTCTAGACAACATACTACTTAAACTAGTCCCTATTTTTTTATGTATTGACAAGGAAAATAATGTTTTGAGTATATTGTGATGTATCTGTTTCGTGACTTTTCTTTGACAGTCATGGTTTTAAGCTTTAATATTCCCAGGAAATAAGAACTGAGGCTTAGGGAAATTAAATACATCTGCAGTCATAGCAAATTAAATAGTTTAACTAATTCCTAGGCTTCTGGAGGCAGTGTCTCACTGAGGCTTTGGGCTGTGTAATGGATTATAATTTTAGGCAAGGAATTAATTTATGGAAAGAATAATGTTTCTTAGAAAGATGTGAGGTTAGTGTGTCAAAGACTTAACCATTTCCATAATAGGCATTAACCAGAGAATATTTTTTTTTATTGTTGGACAGAGAAGGAACTTGTGTTAAAGAGGAAGAGAGAATGATTTCCTTGAGGTTCTTTTTTTCCCATGTTAGTATTTTTGTTTCTACATATCATAACAGGAATTGGTAACATTCACATCCACATGGTCTTGAGAAGGATGTCATCTAAGAGGCAGAGAATTGTACATAAATTTTTAGATTCGTTTTCATTTATAGTCTTAAGTTCAGGAATGATCCATTTGCAATAAATGATTAAATGATAAAAATTAATTCTATTAAATTATAAAAGTCACATTCAAAGGAACCTTGGGTTCATCCCTCTGTCCAAAAGCAGGGTCATTCTATCTGTGACATTGTTTCACCTGCTTTAAAAAACAATGTGTACTAATAGAGGCAGTATATGTTCCTCATCACTTTATTCTGCTGAAAATCAGGCACTGCAACTGGAATACATTAGTTGTTGTCCTGCCTACCATGGGCATTTAAACATTTTATTTCTAGACTCCTGATGTACTGTAAGACTTGTATAGCATCCCACCTCTTGCCTGTGCCTGGTGCAGTGTGTCTGATCTCTGCCCACAGGCAGTGTTTCCTGAACCCCTGAATGCTTTCGTTGGGTTCCTTCTGTCTCCTACTGGTGTGTGCCCTTCTTGGCACTTAGAGCCACACTCAGTGTTTCAGCTGAGGCTTTACAAGTGCCCAAGTGGATAGTGAAGTAGGATTATTTCCTGTGTTGTTCAGGCCATACTCCCATGTAGACAATCAGTACAATCCCTGCTGTTTTCACAATGCCATGATGTTGTTGACTCATCTGTGAATGATTATAACCCTGGGATCTCTTCCCACAGACCTGCTGCTGGCACAGTAGGATCCCAGCCAGTGCCATCTTCTCGTTGAAGTTCATTTTCTTGTACTTGCCAAAAGTGATTAGCATTTTTAAAAAATTGTTTTTCTAGTTTGCCAAAATTTCCAAAATTATAACCTGATATTCACCCTATTATTTGATCTTCACCCTAATACCCTACTATTTGAGCCCTACATATTGAATAATGATAATCTCTATTCTACCCTTCTTGCTGTTTTGAAAATATTAAACATTCCTGGGTCAAAGACAAACTAGTTTTTAAAACCCCACCCAGTGAAACCCCAACCCATATCTACTCTATGGCAATTAAAACAAAACCAAAAAAGCAGGTTTCTCTGGTTTGCTCTGAAGAACATTTACTGTGCCAGGATAAGAAATCTGGTACTTGTTGATCATGCAGGCCAGCCTGTAGAGGCTGTGCTATCTGTGACTGAGAAAAGGAATGTGAAGAGCAGCCTCTTTGCCCAAAAGGAAACTGAGGTGTGGCTCTAGATGGCCACTGCAATGGCCCTGCTCTTCAGGGTGGGCAGGCTGAGTGACAAAGGTTGACACCGAGGAGTCACGTATTCTTTCACAAGTCTACAGGCACCACAAGGGCAGTCTCACATTCTCTATCCATAATCCCTATTAAAAAAATGAGACTATTTAACATTGTCACTGTAGTTGATCTGATGTTCAGTACCATTAAGTTACCAGTCTTAACGCTTAATATATGAGGGATAAAAAGGAGGAGGAGGAAGCTGGGAGTTTCTCTGACAGTTTTGGGAATGCATACCAATTTGCTCAGTGCTGTGTGCATAGTGGGGATTTGTCTTATTCAGAGAAATTGAAATCCAGTGTTCTATGTTCTCTCTTGGCTCTTTCTAGACTCTCTCAGTTTAGGGAAGTTAATACTTCTGTATGACTAAAATGATCCAGAAATGTGAAAATGAAAGGGAGGTTTGAGAGGTCGTGTAACCTCCCCACTGAGGTATCATTAGTTATAAATTCCTGACATATATTTGTGTTCAAACCTCCTGTGAATGGGACTTAAAACCTCCACAGCTAACTTCTTCAAGAGCTTTTTCCTTAGTAATGCAGTGTTTTTTCTAATCCTCAGCTTCCACATATTATACTTACTTCTTGTCCTCCCTACCATTAAAGCTGGAGAAAAGTGCATCGCTATTATTTTAATAACATCTTTTCTTATCTTACAAACCTTGGACCTTGCTTTTTCCTCATGGTCCTTCATGATTGTATCTTTTCCAGATGCTGTCACCCCAATTTCTTCAACCTTGTCTTTTAGGCCATGCTTTTTAGTTGAGTCAGCATTCATGTTGCCCTTCTCTGGTCCTTGTCCAGATCTCTGCCTTCATCTTTATTTTGTTTATCTTCAAAGCAATACATATTGTTCTTCACCAGCATTCAAAAGCACTGTATTTTCACCTCCAGTATCTAATCCACAATGAAACTGTAATTTTAGAATAAGTTGAGATTTACCTTTTTTGTAGCCATCTTGATATAACTACTTTATAATCAGGTCAGTATGGTAGGAGAGCACTTTGTAATTAAAATGTAAATCGTCTTGGTTCAAGAAATCATTTCTTGTGAGATCTCTCTGTAAGTCATATATGTTGGAAATGAAAAATCTGCTTAAATGCATTTCTTAACCACAGTTCATGAATTTGAAGTATTTTAATTGGAAGAAAAATATCTGTGGTGTTTATACTTCATCATGATACTGTGTAACCCTGGCAGTTTTCAGAACTTCTCCTCAAATTCTTGTTTATCACATACTGACTGTGGTAGACTGGAAATAATTTGTTTATTTTTAGCAGCTTCCCTCCACAATCATGCAAATCTAGACGATAAAGTTGTCAAAACTTCTAAACATAAATACTATTGAGTTGATTCTGCAACAGATGGAAAAGTGCCAGAACTGCCACTGACATGAGGGCAGCCTGACATTCGGGGTGAAAGTAATTTATTGTAAAGTAGTTACAATGTAGTGAACAGAGGGTTTGCATTTGGGGAAATTTGTGTTGTCTTCTTCCATATGTCCCTCTCATGGTCATGACAGCTAAGCAAAAATAGGAGGTGAGACAATAAAACAGCTTCATGAAGGATGGATAAGATTTTTCTGGTTTATGTTCATGTTCAAGGTTTTTTATTCATAGGTCACATGTAGAAAAAAACACTTTTCACTTTCCTGCCACTCTTTCTTTTGAGAATAGACATTGTATCATCAATGACTTATTTCCAAACATTGCCGCACCACCTTTTCACAGTGGACATTGTCTATGTCTTGATCTCCTTAGTCACAGGCTGTCACTTCTTTTCACAGAAATGAGGAGGAAGACATCAAATCACAACGCATTTGAACCCCCTCCCCATCCCCCAAGGACATATTTTTACAGAAAGAGCTGGCAGCATTTCAGAATTTGTAGAATTTTTCCTTTCCGTATGGGTTGAATCAGACCTTGGCCAAGAAAACTCGGTCATTAAAAACAAGCCATTGTAATAGCAATGCAGCTGTCAGATGTAACACTGGGCTGTGAGTGGTGTTCTAGGTGGTGCTTCTAAGTAATTGTTTCGTTATTTCATTGTTAGTGAAGAGCTTAGGGATAAGGCTGAGAGAACATGACCCTTAAGAGACCACGTGTCCTCCCATGTACAAGGCTGCTCATTTACCCAGAGAATGTGCCAAATTTGCTTGCCCTAAGTTTTGTCATCCAAACCATGATGCAGGCACTGTTGGTCATTGGTAGTTCTGAGCAGTTACTGAGAGGAATCCACGTCCTGCCAGCCTCGCGCCAGACCCAGTGCGGAGATGTGCGAAAGCTGCCCTCGGTAACCGTGTCCTGGAGCACAAACTGAGGAACAACCTGGTACCAGCAAATGCAGGCAAGCTCAGAGTAGCTCCAAAGGATGTTGCATTTTAATAGTCTATGGGGCTTTGGTTTTTTCTTTCCAGAAGTGAATGTTACAGTGATGGACCTAGCTTAGTGCAGGTAATTTGCCTAGAAAGCAGATACAGTGGTGAAAATGGAGAAGAGCCAGCATGGCAGAGCAGGATGTTGAAGAGCTCTGATGTCAAGAGGAAGTGTTCCATCCCACAGTCTGCCCAAGTGAGCACTCCAAGCAAAGCATGTGTCTCTCTCAGACACCATTTCCTGGTGTTAAGTTAATAAGTGGAAGTGGTCTGCAGGGGAAGTGATGTGTCTGTCACAAGTTTGAAAGTCCAAGGATTTGACTAGCAGAGTTTGAGGACAGCTGTCAGGACTGCAGCTGTCAGTTCAGAACCATTCTGTAAAATTAAATTTCTAATTCACCACACTGTTGAGAATGCCTTTGTTGTTGTTGTTGGGGTTTTTTTGTTTGTTTGTTTTGTTTTGTTTTTGCTCTTTACCTTCTGAGCATGTCATAATTCTTACTTGCATAAGAAAGTCAGAGGTGCTGAACCCAAACCCACTTATAAGGCACTAGGTAAAGGAGTAAACAAATTAAATCAGCTACAATAAAGTCATGCAAGCCACTCCTTTCTCCTGAGGCTGAATATAAGGAATTTGAAGAATTCCTAAAATTAGCTGCCCAGCAATGTTGCAGCTGCACCTCCACCCCAGCAGCACAGACTCAGAGAACACTACAAGGAGGAAAAACCTATATTCATTTCAGAAATTACGAAAGTTTCAATAAAGAAAGCAAAAAAATTCAAGAATTTTGAGTTCATGCTGGTCATGTTTAACAAATTCATGGAAACATTTGAGGTGTTACATAGAGACCATGCCACAAAGTGGACCCAAAGGAGTCTGTGTAATAACTCAGTTTCCTTGCCTGGCTGGCTGCTCCTATGAGCTAATTATAAGGAAGCTGCAAGCCACCCTCATTTGTCGATATTGCCAAATTTCACAATTTCATGGCAAGACTTTCTGCAGTTGTTTTAATACTTCAAGGTTGCTTGGCGTGTCAAAGCAGTGAGAATGTGAGTTACCTTTTTATACCTTCCTGATTATTGGAAAAAATAATTGAAGCACAGGAGCATGAATTTCATATAGGAAATCATAGGACCCACAAAATACTGTATTTTGAAAATGTCATTAATTGAAGCAAAATCTTTCTTTAAAGCATTTCAGGTGATAATTTTTCTTCTTGCAGTCATTATCAGGCTCCCAATGGATGCAGTATGTGATACACTGTATAACAGTGTGATTATGCAATGTCATGATAAAGAAATGATGCAAACTCTTGCCAGCTGAAGATTGCAAGCTTGAGCTGGTGGCATGTCTTCCTTTGCTGGCCACTGATCAGTAGAGCCAAAGAATGAGTTGACAGGGATGAATCTGCTTTTCTATGGATTTTGGTTAATTTTTGTATATTCCGTCTCAAATTCAAACCCACTAACTTAATGCAACTGTATTGTGTGAAGTCCTGGCCTCTGCAGCAAGGTTTTTAAAGAACAGGCATCCAGTGAAATGTTTATAATCAGCAGGCACCGTAGTGAGTCACCAGTATGAGTCACTGACCTAGTTGTAGTGCACGGGATTGTGAAAATGGGGTCAGACTTCCCTCTGCCACACAGAGAGGGTACACTTAGACTGGCATCGGCACTGTGCCGAAGTGAGGATGTGGCCCTGGATGGTGGGTACTGGTAGGATCACAGAGCATGTCCTCAGAAGTTTCTCCACAGGTTGAAGTTAAATGAGATGTCATATGAACTTTAAATTAGAGATTGCCACCAGCAGCAACAGAATCTTTACAGTCCTGAGCAGACTGACCAGTGCTCTATCACCACCAACAGTGTTATCCTGATGTTTTCCAAGTTAAGGACAAGTTATGAACACAGCCAGAGGGGGCTGTCAGGCAGGTTGTATGGTTGTGGTTCAACCAGCTGTCCATTTACTGAGCTATACTGAGCTATATACTGAGCTACTACCATACTAAGGGAGAGAGCACCCTAGGTCAGCTATCAAAATGTCAGGCTTACCCTTATGTATAGGTCCCTTTCTTCCTTATCTATCACTTCCCCTTGTAAATATTTCTCAAATGATGGACAAACATTTTGTCAGTTGCAGATATATGTTTGGTGTTGGTAGAAGTTTGATGTAAACCAGAAGGTTGTTATAAAGGCTTGATTACATTCTGTTTACTTGTCTCCAAGCTCATTTCCCACTGGGAGCTGGGTGAAATGTATTTCACAAACAATGTGGAAAGATCACAGCATTTTCAGGCATCTTTCCATGAAAATGTTCGATGAAAAAGAGCAATGTGGAAACTTACAGTGAAAATGTATGCACTGCACAGGCCATGTACCACCAGAAGCTGCACAGCACTCTGGTGTGGAAGAGACCATGAAAAGAGATGAGGGTGGCCAGTAGCAAGAGGCTTACAGAAAAGAAGAGACTGTGGAAAAGAAAGGGCTTAGTTGCAAAACCAGTCAAAGGGTGAATGTTATGGTGTGGTGCCCATTCACAGAGCAGCTGCCCTGAGCTTGACCACCAAATTGCTAGACAGTGAACTCAGTGAATCTCACAGATTGGACCAACCAGATGTCATAATAATTAATTCCAACTGTCCGGTAATTGAAAACAGCATAGAGACAGCAATTTCTTGATGACAACATTAATAGGAAATCATCTTTAGTTGAAAAGGCTCAGGTTTTATAGTTTTGAATAATGCAAAAAGAAAGAATAAAATTCTGGGTTCTAAGATAGGCTTTGCTAGTAGTGTTTGCATCTCTCAGAAGAGACTCGCTCAGCAGCCATAATTCCAAAATATGCCTTTGAAAGCTGGTGTCTGTGTGTAAGGCAGGGCTTCTTCACAGGTATGCATCTGTCCATTAAGGAGAAATAATTTCAAATCATATTTCACAAAATACTTTGGAATTTTATAAAGAATTTCCAAAAACTTTACCATAGGAGTGCTTTGCTTCTTTTGTGTCAGTTCTAACTTTACTGCATAGTGTAATTATCCTTGAGGTAAATCATTCTTAGGCTGCTTTTTTCTTATTTAAACATGATATTTTAATGTGTATTTTTGGCTGAGGATTTAAATGCCCAAATTGCATTGAAATGCTTTAGGGCCAGAGCACACAGTTCTTGTAAAAACTGTTGCCTCTATTAGTAACTCCACTGTTCAAAAGATCCAAAGTGAAGCTTCTTGTCTGCATCTCCTGTTCCGTTTCTCATTTTATTTGAAGGGTGTTAAAAATGAGGAAGGCAAAGATTGTGCTTGTTGATACACATAACACAGTACATGAAGAGTGCTGGATCTTCTCTTTTTTTAGGATGAAAGCATTTCCATAAAGTAATATGGCAGTCATTTGCATCTGATCTATAATGTTCAGGTTTTTTAATTGACTAGCAAAATATGGTCCTCAGGATACCACAGGAATTTAATTAAGCAGAGCTACTTTGTTTACATGGTGCAAATGGGACCAAAATTTACCTGCAGCTGAGACATGATTGAGATTTATGTTTTTCATCAGAAAAATATTACTATCACTTCTAAGATTTGTATGTCATTAAGAAATTTTTCATTAAAGAATTCACAAATAATTGTTGCAATTACACTCTTTTATACTGCCTAGTACTTTAAATGGAAATCACAGAACTTGGTTTTACAGTTCTTTGTTTGCCACAAGGAAGTAGAGAAATGAAACAGATAAATAATTAAGGCATTAGCTTTAATGGAGGCTTAGGAGTTTGGTTAGTTGTTTGGGTTTTTTCAGTACAATTGATACTTGGTATTATTAAAAAAAAAACCCGAAGAACAAACAGCCAAAACCAACCAAAAAAAAATTGCAAACCGTCTAGCACTTAGTGTCTTTAACACAATAATAAACATTTCTACAGTTCAGCACTTGTGAGCAACCCTAGAATAGCAAACCTGTGCAAACAACTCAGATCTTCTGAGAATCTTTGAAGTAAAAAATTATTTTGTGCAAAACTCAGCAATTTGTGACCATTCAGATAATGGCAAACCAATGTTCTCATCTCAGTATTTGCCTGCTCTTCTACAATAATATGCCACTGTGAATGTATGACAGAAAAAAAACACCAAAAAACCAAACACTTAAAGATTTCTTTTCCAAGTTCATATAGAGTGAGAAAAAATAGATTTGATCATTTATAAATGCATTTTTTAATATACAGGATCAAGTGCAAAAGGATATACCTGGGATTTTGATATTCTGGAATACTTGTAGTTAGTACAGGAAAATGTGATTTTTTTTCCTCCTTACCAGAATCCTGAGGCAACATTAAATAAAGAAGGGTGAGCTAGGTTGGGATAACTGACGAGCTGAGATTATTTGTTCCATTTCACAGCAACTTCAGGGTGTAATTCTACAGTTCACCCTGATGCTTCCTGGGTGCCTTTCTGGCTTTTAGCAGTGTGCTGCAGGAAACCATTTCAGTGTGTGCTGCGGGTGTAGCAGTGTGGCAGGGACAGCTGGACAAACTGCTCCAGTCTACAGCCTGGCTTCCATCCCCATTCTCTTCCTGGTCTGAAACATGACTGCCCTTTTCCCATATTCTCTCTCCCTATTTCTGACTCATTCACTGTTTCTTTTTATATACAGAAAGGAATTGTGCAGGAGAGGTCAGAGCTGCTTCTGCAACTTTGTGCTGTTCATACAAAAGCGGTATCTGGATACCTCTCACTCACACAGTGCTCTGTAGGCCTGGGGAACCAAAGTATCTGGCTCACAGCAGACTTTTTTCCTACAGTCTTGAGCTCCTCTATATGTCTCATCTCCTGGAGGCACTGGAGGAGGGGAGGGAGAACAGAGCAGCTGGATTGGCATTTGTCACGTGGCAACAAAAATAGCAAATTGCCATTACAATTTTGGCCTGAGTTATATGAAATTCAAGGATTTTTTCATTATGATTATGAAAGTGACCTTTAACAAATGTTTTGTGGTCAAATAAACATGAAACTTACGGAAAAGGAAAGTCCAATTGCGTACAGAATATTCTCAGCTCTTCCATAGAACTGTGAATCTAACAATTCGATTACTGATGAACCATTGTAGTCAGAAGGTGTTTCACAAACTGGAGTTCATCTGTGGAGTATTTATCAGGGATTTAATCAGAAAAAGTCTGGAAATTCATCTGGAGCACAAGCAGCCTTTGTTCAGCAAACTGCTGACATGTTCCTTCAGGCAAATTTTTCCTTTGGCTGGATTAGTTAAGCAAATAACTATGCAAAGTGCTTAGTCCTGGGTTTGCAATTCTGCATCCTTTACGGGTGCATTGTATATATGAGTACATCAAAAAAAGATCAAAGTCACAGTCTTTGGGACTGTGTTTGGATTCAGTAAAGTTCAGGTCCTTTGGAAAAAAGGAGAAATCTGGTTCTGAGTTATCAGCAGGACTGCTGGTGGTCATCACCAGGTGGTTAAAAAACACTTTCAATACCACTGAAGTCCTGTTCCTATTTTTTGTGCCCTTTTAAACAAGGAAACAAGATTGAAATCAGGTATTCTGATTCTAGACTCCTGAGGCAAGATGCTAGCGGGCACTTGGCTTTACCAAGTAATTCATGAATACACACCAGTTGTCCCATAACTGTAAGATAATGGCCAATTAGGAATATGGCTTTGGAGAGCCCTGTAATAGTAAAAGATAAAATTAATAATTTAGAAATCCTTTAATAGACAATTCAGAGAAAGAGAACTCTGCATGTGCAAGTGCTTGGTAGTGAGCTAGCTCCTGTACAGCCAGAGTTAAAAAGGCCAAATACTTTTCTTGGGGAAAATAATGTAATTCTCTCTGTATGCCTTTTAAGATTTTGCAAGGGAACGTCAACATCAGTAGAGATGATGCAGACATTCTCCTGAAATATCTTACTGTGTTGTTAGCACTACCTGAGAGATCAGTTTTGTCCAAAGGTGTCCAGTGGTGTCTTCACCTAAGTAAGTCTTAAAGTACAGTCCACAAGTATTTGGCAAATGGTTAAAGTATGTTTTTCTTTCTTGGCTAAGATCCATATTTTCACTTAACCCAAGACACTGTATTAATTTTTTAATGACTGCAACTCTACTATAGAGTCTTTTTCAATGATGTACCAGCTGTGTACTCTTTTTCTGAGAGTGTCCTGCATGCTTGATTTTTTTCCTCACATGTTTCACAGACTCATTAACTCAATCCCACCTCCTTTGCCATTAAGAAATTTGAATTGCCATTCTGTGACCACTACAGACTTGCCTGCAGCTGCTTTTGGACTTCGGCAACACCCAGTTGTTGTTCATAGGCCTGAGTGATGCTCTGACTTGACTGGGCCTGTGTCTTGTTCTGCAACATGCAAGTTGTGCTTGTATTGTGCAGCTCATTGCCCCACTTTACTTCTCCTGAATTCCCTTCCCCATGGCTTTTTGTGGCTCAGAGTGGAGAGCTGAATTCAATGAGACTGTCTGAGGAAGGAACTGGTCACGTCTGCCTTTCCTGTTGAGCTTTTTCCCTTTTACAGTTTTAGTAGCCCTATTAACACATGAAGGAAAGCTGGGGAGTTGTTCTTCCTACAGAGTACTCAGGTACACTGCAGTGGAGATGTCTCCTAACACCCCCTCCCTGCAGGCAGAATGGAAATGTGAAAGCATGCTTGGGCCTTATGAGGGGATCTGAGCATCACAAGTCAAAGTCCACATTAAGGTAGACAGGGAATAGAGATGCCAGATCTTTCAGAAACCATTTTGAAAATTATGAGCAAAACAGGAAAGCAAACAATAAGATAATGAGTACATGCTAATGCAGACATGCCCTGCACCCAGGTGAGAGGAGTTAACAAAAAGCCAGGGTGAGCTTCCAGGAAAGACTACTCAAAGGCTCTATGTGGGGGCTGAAGAGGTTTGGGAATCTGGAGACATCCTGAAAGCATGAACAGAGGAAAGTGTGGAGGGCTGTGATGGAAGCAGAGTTTGGTGTTGCATACATGAAATAGGACAGAGGTTTGCAGAAAGCTGCTCATGCAATTTTGGATATAAACACACCAGCCATACCCCTAAAGACAGTGTGAAGAGACAGGGGTCTGCCTCTCCCACTAAAGCTAGTAAGATTAGCCATCATTAAGGGAAATGGTCTTATCCTGTCTTGCTCTACAGGCTCTTCAATACATTTCTCCAGTTTATTGTATCTCATGTACTCTGCCTTTCAGGAGCACCCATGTCCTTCTCAGCTGTATGGAAGGATCATGCAAACAGACAAGGTATGGCTGAAGGAAAAACAACAAATGAGCTGGGATTCACAGCCAAGAGAGAGAAAGTTCACCTTCCTCTATTTCTGTGTTGTATCTTACTCTTTTCCACCTGCTCTTCAATGGGTTTGTTTCCTAGTGGATGCAGCTCTTACCAAGCTGCAGCTGCCTTTTAGCAGATCTCTCTCAGATGGCACATTGCTCAGTCTGTTTGGC
This sequence comes from Ploceus nigricollis, assembly GCA_013399945.1. Lineage (NCBI taxonomy): Eukaryota > Metazoa > Chordata > Aves > Passeriformes > Ploceidae > Ploceus > Ploceus nigricollis. Next base: position 1,306,663 of record VXBC01001521.1, read on the forward strand.
CAAGCTGATATTTGATAGTGGCAACATCCAAGCCAGCACTTTTAATATAAGTTACTATCTTTAGCTGTATCTCTGTGATGAGAACTGAGATTACAGGGTTGTGGGTGAGAAGAAAATGGCAACATAATGGAAACTAGACAGAATTCCTACTTTCTTTCCTGAAACATCTTGACAGCCTGTTGAGACTGTAGCTCTTCTTCCATCTCTGGCTGGCTGTGGAAGGCACTCCAGCAAAGAGAAGGTAGTTGTGACTTTTTGGCTGTCTGCCTTGTATCCTGAAATATTGCTAAAGGAGAAGCCTTATAATCTGCTCTCTCTTTGCAGTGTAGAGTATTGCAGCTCTTTGGAGAATATTTGTTTCTTTCCCTTGGTTGTTGGAGGTTTATTGGCTTTTTGGTTGAGAAAAGCTCAAACAAGTAGATGTGTTAAGGTGGGTGTCATTCTTTCATTCAGTGCACAGTCTTTTCTAACCAAAAAGAAAAACTCTTGAGGACTGGCCTTCTTGTTAAATGTGTGAGGCAGCAGAAGCTGTCTGGCTTGACTCATGGGTTTGACAGAGGAGTTAGTAAGTTTACCTGAGGACATTCTGAAACATCATGAGACTGGTAGTAGCTAAATATAAGGCAAGTCTGTTGGTGCCACCCCGGGAAACAGCTCATGGGTGTGTGGCACAGAGATAGCAGAGTCTGCTGTGCAGAGGCAGACAGGCTGTCCCACTGACCTCTTGCGAGCTGTCAAGGCAGTCAGACTCACAGTTGTAGAGCTGTGTCTGGAGCTAATAATATCCAGTACCTGTAGGACATTAGGGAGGGAAGAATAAATCATAAAAAGATACAAGAATTAATAGGACAAGGAGTACAGATAGTTAAAAACAGAGAGTTTCAAGGGATTCTAGATTCTAGGATTTTGCATCTTTGAACCTGGAAAGATTCTCAGCTAAATGAAACATATATCAAAATAGGCAGAAAATAGACATCTGCTGCTTTTCTTTTGACTGCATACTGATTTGACTTGCTACCCTATAGCAACAATGCTGTAATACACATAGGCCCAGATGTTTTCTAATAATAAAACTGTAGCTTGCTAACACTTAAGGAGGGAAGATGCTGGGTCTTCTTCAGGAAGAGAATGGTGTGTCCTGCTTAATGCAGCTGGACAGAGTTAACCAGCCAGAGTATTTGCTGTACAGAATAAGCCAGTCTCAGCACCAAACAGCAGTCTCCAACCCCAGGTACTATATTAAGCTTCTCTTTGTCACAGGTATAAGAGATGTGTTCTGATTTTAACCTGCCCCACATATGGCTTCCAGTTATGGATGTGGAAGGACTGTGTTGTAGAACTTGACTCTACCCACAGGTAGCTCTCTCTCACTGAATAGTTCAAGAATTTAACTAGACTGCCTACCTCTGAAGGTCTTGCTATGTGTGTGTACTTCTTGAAACTTAATGTCTTCTCAACCTGATTCTCAGCTATCAAACCAGGCTACCAGTACTTCCTTTCACCCACTACTTTCTTTACTTTTTCTTTCTTACTTAGAACCTGAAGTCTTTGTGGTTTATCTTTTTAGGGCATAGCACTTCAGCTTCTCATTAGCACTTCCAAAGCTTAAGGGAAGAAACAGAAATAGGAGCATGCATGTGGGTACAAGCCCATCCTCAGTGAAGGGTAACAAAGCAAGATTTGCTCTTTCAATGACTCCAGAAAAGACATGACCATGACAGCTTGCAGGTGGGACTGTCACCAAAAGAGAACAAGAATTAAATTGCCTCGTATTTCTAGCACCTGATCACTGAGCTGTATGAAAATGTCACACAGAAAGCAGCTACCATAGTGGAAGTTAAAGCATACTAACTTCCAAAATCTGAAAAACATGGGTTTTATTATCTTTTGGTCCAGACTTGAACTAAGGGAGATATATTGAAAAGAAGTTAAAAAATCAACAAGGTGTCTCAAGGATCATGTGACATATATTTTCAACAAGCAGCCAGAGGGTGGGGAAACTCCCAAGTTAGCAATCCCATGAAAATTACAATATTCAGTGGCAGCACCCACAGAATGTCCATCTCCCTGTAGAAACTGGTTTTACTGCTACAAGCACATTCATGTTTAGATCATTATCTACTCAACAGTTCTTTATTCCTTGTACTTCAGAGGAAATGCTGTATCTCTTTTGAAGGTGGATGACAGAGAATGTGAAGACTGACTTTATATACAGGTAATTTAAAGCAATATTGCACATTTATTTTAAACTAGAACACCAGTAGATTTCATATATACCATCTTAGGCCGGAATCACTCTCCCTAGCCCTTCGGAATTTAAAAGAATATTACAGACATAGAAGATAAAATTACACTCTTCTATATTTTTTCTATATTTCTATGATAGAAGTAAGTATTTTAGAACAACTTATTCAGGACTAGTCATATCTATGGACTTTTCTTTCTCTCCAGATCTTGTTATGTGAATAACAGTCCCAAGTCTTTCGGTTCTGGGTGCAAACATATTTCAAAGGTGTTTTCAGCCTGTAGTTCCAGGCAATGTTGTTTTTCCAGCTTCATTCTGCCTGACCACTTCCAAATAACTTTAGAAGAGAGCTGTAATTTTTTGTTAATACAAAGACCCGGAAAAATTTACTTATTACTTATACATCTAGAGGACAGGAGTCACAGAGGAAGGACATAACAATAAAAGGCCAACGTGCAAATTATTCTAGTAAGTGCTTAGCACCTTCCTTTGCACCGAAGCAGATACTTGAATGTCACTACTCTCAGGGAAGCAAAACTTCAGCTCTTGCCGCTCCTACTCTGGACAGATCCTCAAAAATTCTATTCACAATTGCATGTCCTGTAGCACTGTTCCACCGAAAATATGTGAGGCCTTTCACACCTGTTTTGCTACCAAATATGTGAAATTTCTTACCTTTTTCCAGGTACATATATGAAACACCCTTAGATGTAACTCTTAGCCCTCTGCAAGCAATTCAGAGCCATCAAAGAGACGAGGCAGTCAGATAATGATCACTGAAAGCATCCAGGTGCTTCACAGGGAAGTTGCAGCAAAGTTTCTGTTACCTTTAAGGTTTTGCCTGGAGGCCAGTGCTGAAATCAGATTTCCAACCTGCCAGAAAATTTACAATTACTTGCTAAGTCACCCTCCTTGCCCTGAAGACTTTCTATTCTAAAAAGTCCCTTTTCTATAAATAGAAAGGTGATGCATAAACCAAATCCAGACTCATATTTTGCAGCAGGTTGACAATGATTTTCTTGATGTCTTACCATGAGAGAATCAGGAGTGTTTTCTGGGAATGCCCTGAGTTTCAGCCCTGTATCTTTCCTCACCAACCTGTTTTACATGCCAGAAAGACATGGAATAGTGTGTGACTGAAGTATTTAAGTCACCCTATTCAGTGGGGGCACTAATGGTTATGAAAAACATCCAAATTTCAGATAAGATGGATATGCAAAGCCCCACTCAGTTCTTATAGAAATGAATATTCTATCAAACACCATGTTTTCAACAGAGATCAGATTGGAGCTAGTTCTGTGTTTTCGTTGTTTTCTCTCATTTTTTTTTTTTTTTTTAATCTTCTCAGGGAAAATCATACAGTTTATTTCATCTGTGTGAGAAAGGGCAGGATGTTTTGCTGGTTATTTCATCATGTGTGAAAAATAAAATGTTGCCAAAACCCACATTGAACATGCTTCCTTAAGAAAAGCAGGTTAAATTACATTAAGCCTCAAGGGATTTTAGTCACTGTAGAAAAGTCAGTCTGTAGTTTCTACACTATACTAGCAGGTTGGAATACCCATACTTGCCCAGAATATCACTTCTTTATTATACTACCTTCTGAATTTTATTTAACATACTAATTCCTAATTACAGGTGGTTTTTTTCTATATGTGAGATTTTGGAAACTCATATAAAATCCTCTGAGATAACATTTTATCTTTCTGTCTACGTGTATCACAGCTTGAGCCAGAATTCCTTAAATCTGAAATATCTGTACATGAAAGGGACAGATAGTGTTGAACTGGAAAAATGCAGAAGTCTGATAGCATCTCAATTAGTTCTCATATCTTTATGTTGCTGGGACATGAAGCATGAAATGGCACTTAAAACAAGAAGTTAGGCAATTGAAGGTGATCTGTGTTTGCCACTCAAGTTGTTTAAAGCTTTTATCAGCTCTCTGAATGCCTGTTTAAGAGATGTAACTGCTCATCTTGCAGTCAATGATATGTTGTTCTCAGTAAATGTACTTAGCATAGAAGAACGATGCTTGCTTCTGCACACATTCGTATGAGTCATCCACATGATTTTACAGCAGATTTTCATGAAGCACCTGCATGAAAAAAGGTTGTTAGAATCAGTCTTTAATTCTGCAATGTATTTTCACTTTTTTTTTAGGATTTTGCAGGGTGGAAAAGGCTCTAAAAAGACAAATATGAGTAAGTCATCGGCAGTGAAATGTGGCAGTTGCAAGTTTTATTATTTGAATGCTGACAGGTCATTTCCCCTTTGCTTCTTGCATGGACTGTAATATTACCACCAGTCAGCACCAGCCATCTGGCTTGTCAGCAGAAGGGCAGGGAAATCACACACTAGGCAGGGAAAGCTGCTTCTTTTCTTTCCCAGGGAAGTCCATGACAGGAAACAAAGGAAGAAATTATAAACTATGATCAAATAAGATAGAATCATCTACTCAGGAATTTTGTTCTCCTTTCATTGGGTGATGAGAACAAAAGGCTCAATGTTTAGCTGCTCTGACCTCGAGAAAGACAAGTCAGTTCTCTGAGCACTGGGGCTTTAATGGTGACTAAAAGCAAATGCAGAGAATGGTTATGTTCCAAGGGGAGGACAAGTGGAGTAGGTTGGGGATGGACTACACTTCTACCAGCTGTGAAAGACTATTGAAGAATCCATCTTTGCAGAAAAATATATTGACTAGAAATTTGGCTTTTTTCTTGGTGCATGTCAGTCTGACCTATGAAACAAGGTGCAGCACTGCAAGTACTCAAATATGTCACCAGACCTCAACAAAGCCCTTAATTATACAGTGGTTAGGGAATTACTGCATTGCTAGGAGCATGAAATGCTCAGTAATATCCCACAGCTGTCTGAAGAAACCTTTGTGCTGCTGCCAAATAGTTTGTGGGGACATAAAAACAAATAGTGAATTCTCAGCAAAAAATTAGACTGAGCTCCTTTACTTACAGAGAACAGCAGTGTTTCGGGGCTCCAGATCTGGGCAATCCGGCCTTGGTGCCTATGCCAGTAAGAAAAAAAGGCCTCTTAAACCTTTTTTTCTGTTCCAGCTTTTGAAGGGACGTTGATGTCTCCTTTGTCCCTGCTTTTTATTGGTGGATCTTGGCTATTTATGGTGTGTCTTGTAAATTTGTGCCTTCTCCCTTTCAAATACTGTTAGCACGCTTGAGTCCTTTTAAACAGATATATAAACAACTAGAACATGGACCCTAAGGGAGTGGTAAGTTACCAGATGCAAGGGGTACGTCATCATTGGATGTGATTTTGCAATTTTGTTAAAAGCTTAAAAGTAGTGGAGACATGTAAATTTGTGACATGCGAACAATTTTTTGAAATGTAGGTTTTTTAATACCAGGAAGCCTGTTATTTCCAGCCTGGTCAGTGTAGAATGGGAAGATCTTACAGGTATGTAATGAAGAGAGTTATTTTTGGAAACAGGGATGAAGAGTTCTGCTAGTTAACCTAAAAGAGTAACATCAAACAAAGTAGAAAAATGTTATTATGTAGATCTGAATTATTTGCTATCACCTTCTTTTGTTGCTTTAGGTGAGTCAGAATTTTTCAGTTTCTTACTGACATATCCATTTAGTGGACTATAAACCTTAGTTACTGCCTAGACATGCTGTGCAGTTTGACTAATGACTATGTGAGAAGCATGCTGCTGTCCAAGATAGATCTTACAGATATGCAAAGCCAAAAGTGTTTTTAACAGATGAGAGTCTGAACATCCACAGTGCTATGGCTTGGTTTTGTTCGCTTTGTAAATCTTTATAAATCTTTTTGACAAATATGCAGATCTTCAGTCAACCATTCTCTGAAATAATTCAAAACTAAATCTAACAATTAAGGGGCTAAATTTTGTAATGAAATATCCTGACACTATCTTAGTAATTGACACAGCACTATCAATTACTAAGCATCAGTCCTGGGAAGGTCAGGTGGTGTTTCCTCAGGGTTCCTGTCACACAGGATTAAAAAACAAAACAAACCAAAAAAAAAAAGAAAAAAAAAAAGGGCTCTGCAGGGCAGAACTGTTGTAGGAAAATAAGCTTTGATTATATGGCTCTATCCCATTTTGGCTCCATAAAGTCTTTTTCAGGCCTGCCACTCCTTGCTGACACATTACCAGGTCACCTCCGCTTCCGTCCTTTTGCTCTTTTTTTCCCAGGCAGGCCACCCGCCAGGTCTTTTTGGACAAGTGCCATTCAGTGAGCCTGAGGAGGTCTCCTCTGCAGACCAGAGTTATTCTTCAGACCAGATAAAAATCTATTAAAGCTGCTGGATTTTTTTAACTGCTTTTATGGGCCATCAGTGTTACACTTGTTCATATCCTTTTGTGGAACAATACATATGGCTTCTTGTGAGTCAGAATGAATTTTCTTGGCAACCAACAATGTTCAGGAGGTGAATTTGCCAAACCCTAAACTATTCAGTGTCCTTCTGTCTCTGGGGCATTTTAATCTCTGCAGCCATGAGGTTCTTGAAGTGTTTGTGTCAGGCAGCACTCTCATTGCTCAGGAAGATGGCTTTTCTGCCTGCCAGTTCTCAGTGCATTTCCTGCTCAATTCTCTGTCAATGCTTACAGAAATAATTGGTAAAGTGGCCTTACCTTGCTTGCATAGGTTTCTGTTGTCTATGGCATGAGTACTGCTAAGAAAAGAACTGCAGATGTATCTTTGGAAACTCTCTTCCACTTTTCAAATACCTTTGCCTTCAGTTTGTTTTCTATCAAGTTTTTGCATGAGTTCCCAAAGGAACAGTAGGAGTTGGTCTCACCTTATAACGTGACTGATAGTGACACTCTGAGCAACCGGGAATGAACAGCATGGTGAATGTGTGGTTTTAGGAGGAAATGGTTCCTTGTTTCCTTTCACACTGCTTTCCAACTGGATGATCTTACTTTCCTTCATTGTATTTATTAATAGTTACAGACATCCTTTATAGTATCTCCTTCCTCCCTTGAATAATGTTTAACCTTCAAGGAGCTAGTCCCTTGCAAATTGGGAAGTACGCTCCTTTTCAGGACATCATGAATATAGAGTAGCAGTATATTATAATATTCTGAATACCTTGGAGTTCTCATTCTGTTCTGTAGATGGAAAACAACCAGAAGAGCAGTTCTACTCCCACCTGCTGGAAAGAACATTGGTGGGTCATATAATTGATTCTATTCCTGCAAATTGTTGATGGAGAAATTCAAGCACATCACCACTCTTTGTGCTTTAGCTTGTCTGAAGCTGAAATTTGAGCCTGAATACTATAAGGGACAGATATGTCTAATGAGAAAAGCAATGAATGATTCCTTTTCTTCTACAGAGACTAAGAAGCTCTGGCTGCAGGCGGGCACCTTTGTACAGCACTGTCAGTGTAAAGGTGAACACATTTGAAGGCACTGATTCACAAGCTATGTGATATTGCATTACAGTTTTGTTACTGACAATGGCTTGGGTAAGTGATTCTAGAGAAACCACAATCCCCTGTGCTTAATGGATTAGCTTTATTTACTTATTTAATTTATCCTTACACTCCTTCTCAGGCCTTGTGTTTGTGGTGAGGGTTAGTGCATTCCTATAGAACTAATGGAAGGTTATGGGCTGCTGTAAAAATGTTGCATTTAGAAGCCACTTTAGTGTGATCAAGTAATTTTTCATACCATATCAGCCTTCGAGAAGGAATCCCTACTCATTTGACCAACCACACATGGATCACATTCTTAAAACAATTGAATAATTGAAATTTGTAGGGAATTGTGAGGGATTTTTCAGTTCTGTTTTCTTTTCCTAAGGCAGAAGTGCCTTACAACATAGGTATGTGAAGAATATGTTCACTGCATTCAATCACTTTAAATTTATGGTGCTTCACTTTATTGCAGGGTATCTGTACTGGAGAAGGTGGGTAACCAGAAAGGTACAATTAGCTTACCTTAATGATGAACCCATTGAATAAAGCTGCTGCAGCTGCAAGTGTAAATGGATTAAGCTACTTTAAATCTGATTTATACAAAGTTAGCTTATACCTACAAGTAGCAGTTTAGCCTATAGTTAGACAAAACACAGGGAAATGGATCCTGTTGGAAACCTCAGAGTGGACATTAAAAATTACCCTTCAAGCTTCCTGCTTGAATGTATTCCTTGCTTACTTGGTACATGATAATTGGAAAGCAAGGCAAGTACACACTCCCTACATGGTGTTGGGGGAAGGACCTTGTATGCAAAAAGTTACAAGACAAATATTCTCATTCCTTTCCCAATTCATTAAGCAATTCTGTGCTTTTTGTTGTGTCTGCTTTCCTGCTTTCTCATGTATCAGTGAGAGGTTTTCTTTCTCTTCAAGCTAAGACAAGACTGAGGGAATGCTGAGGAGCTCATAAAAATATTGTTTTTGATCAACTGGGAAATTCACCAATACATAATTATAAATTATCACCTACTCAAGTTGCCTGGATAACAAGAGGTCTAGTCCACTACAGAATCTGTTAATACAGTTATTTTTATATATATATATATATATATTTAAAAATAAATATATAAAATATATATTCACCTGCTTTTAGCAATGTCAGCATAGATAGTTATTTGATCTACCTAATTTGGCCTCCTGCCTTTTGACCTGGCTGTTAACTGAAAGTTAGGTGAGCAGCACAGTTTCCAGTCTCTTCTCTCACCCTGAAAATACACACAAGCTGCTTTACTCTAGTAGCCAGTTTTGTGCCTTGGGAGGACCCTGGATTCATGAGTTGCAAAGCTAAGTTTTAATACCAGCTCTGTCACTGACTCACACATTGGCTATAAGAATCTTCACTGCTGTTGGATTGTTTAAAATGTCCAGCCCACTCATTTAAAGCTTGTATTTTCTTAGGATTCTTGGGATCTTTTGTAGAGTTATTATTTATTTTCAGTTCCAATCAAATATATTCAAACACATTCAAATTAATTCCCTGAACCAACATATTAAAACATGTCCTTTAACTGCAAGTGCCTGAAAATTCTGTTGATAGTCAGAAAAGTTAGCTGTCTGTCAGACTCAGCAAGTGTCAATCTGTTGAGCTGAAGGTCTGCACCCTGGCTGAGCTCTGGTCATGTGTCATGCCATCTGCAGCTGCACCTCTAGGAGACGAGGATGAGGGCCTAGTGTACCCGTGAAGGCTGGAAGGAGGCTTCTTTTCTTCCCTTGCACTGGCTGATGAATCTGCTAACACTGTATGTTACACAGACAAAAAGCTGGAAAATACAGACACGAGACCAGAGGATCCAAGGAAACAAAAAGCAGTAAGCAGTAGATGAGTCTGTAGGAAGCTGGGCACCCAAGGAATGGAGGGAATAGTATTGTTTGAACAGATCTGGAGAATTATTGAAGGCACAAAGATGACTGGATGAAAGTGATGTATGTCTCCATTGGCATTTACATGACAGAAGCTATTTATGAAAAAAGTGTCACTTAGGGGAATCCCTGGAACAGACTGTTCAGATTGTGTCCACTGGTTGTATGTTTAGGCTGGAAATTGAAATTCTCTGACCATCACTGCTATTGGTCTGGGGCACCTTCCCAAATGATGAAATGAGGCATGTTACTGTTTCACAGATAAGATCAGTCATTTTAAGAAACAGGATGTTTTGAAGTGGCTTCCTTCAAAATCCAAGGCTCAGCATGTCCCTTAATCTGATATTCTTAATATTTGTTCTCTAGCAAATTAAAGCATTACTCTTCTAAGGATCCTTGTACTGGGGTTCTTACATGTTTGCTTTTGAGCATCTGTGTTTGGATAATTTAATCTTTGTTTTCATCTGTCACTGGACTTCTTCAAGGAAACCAAAATATTTTGTAGAAAGAAAAACAGTGCTATTAGGCACAGGCTGAAGACATAATGGAAATACACCATGCAATGTAATCTGCTTTTAATTGGTCATATCACTCAACTATTTCTAGTTAGATAAGACACTGGAAACAAAATGTTTGGCCTCAGAAAAACTGTGTTTTAAAAAAATAAATATAGAAAATTGATAAATCAGAGTGAAACTAATCATATGGAAAATCTCAGCAAACAATCATCATGCAATGACTGGGATAATTTCAAATGTATTAGAGATACAAATGGGCTTGAAATAATATGGGGCTTTTTGCTTTGAGTTACAGCATTAATATGATAAAGTTTTTATTCTTTACTGCTGTATTTATCCAAAAGAAAGACTAACTTTTTTAAAAGTTAAACTACTTGGAAAAAGTAACTCTAGATTTCATCATTCTCCCTTTAGCTTAATGTGGTAATTAATATCTGCTTTTTAAAACTGAGCAACTATTCAAAAGCTTTCTTTTTTCATTCAGATTATGTAGTGTGTAGCCACAGCGCAAAACTATCCTACCATTTTGCTTCTACTTTTCTTTCAAAGTTGTTTTCTCTGTCCTATCCTTCGTTTGTCCTGTGACAACCAGCTAGGCTACCTGCCAGTTGTACTGAGCAGTTTTCTGATATCCCTTAAGTGCCTCAACTATTGAATAGCTGTAGGAATATCAGTTACAGATCAAAGCCCCATTATGCTAAGGAACTGTACAAACACAAGGAGAGGATCACCCAGTGCTTTGCCTTAAAAAGCACAGGGTAAGTGGAGTAACATTCTAAGTGCCTATGTCTAATTGGTCAGCTGGTAGTGCATTTCTTTTGAATCTTACCTCTGTACAGGATGGTGACAATGAGTATCTCTTTACCGAGCCAGTGAAGAGGCTTTTCTTTAGAAAAGAAAAAAGCCTGTCTTTTTTTCTTTAGATAATATATAATGCATTGGCTACAATATTGAGCTACACTTTTGCTTTCTCCCCCAAGTGTGTTTACTGGGGTTGTATGACACAAGGTGAATGTGGTTGGTGTTTGCTACCATTGCTCCATGCCCCTCAGCAAAGGCAGGCCAATGTGGCCTAGATGCCAAGGCGGTGTGTTCATCACCCCGAGCCCTGCCAGTGTCACAGGTAAGGCAGGTTTGTTTCAGGCCGAGTTGGGCTCTCTGGGTGAGTCAGAGTTGTGCACACGGCACCTCCATAGGCCTCTGCAGAATGGCAGCCACCTGTGTGTGTGGTGAGGCCTGGTGATATGTGCATGTGCTGAAAGCATTCAGCAATTTCCATTTTAGATTATAGGAAGTTTTGGGGTGAATTTTCCAGATATATTTGATTCATTTGTGAGTCCCAGCTAGGCACTTGTCCTGTAAGAGCAGATTATTTTATCAATCCACAATGAAGATTAAAGCTAGGTCACCATAGGCACAGAAGTATGAAGGGGTCTCTATGGGCTTTGAAGCCCTGTGAGGTCCCCCTGCTTTGGCTTTGCCAGGAGGAGCTGGCTAATAAAGAGGAATGGGGACGATGGAACTAGCCAGAAAATAAAAAACTTTAATAGCAAAAATAACAAACGCTGCACAGGTACAAAGACTAGGTTCCAAAGACCCTGGGGGCAGGGCAAACACAGCCAGGTATAGGGACACAGGCCCAATCAGAAAAGTGAACTTAGAACATGACTTTATAAGAAAAAGGTCTTGACCAACGGTGAAGGAAAACTGGAAACTTGACCAAATATAGGAAGGTTCTATTAGCATACTGGCTCCCAAGAACCTACGGTTCCCACTGTGGCCTGGTCAGGTGTCCCCTTCCCTCAGTGCCCTGCCTGCCATGGTTTATGGCCAAATCCCTCTGTAAAAGCATCTGAGGTAAAAACCTCAGTAGGGTGAGATCCCACAGGCCTCTGCTTACCCAAAGCAATCAAATAAGTCATAATGTTTCATCCGGTATAAAGAAATATAATAAGGAGACCTTTTTTTGCACCTTTGATCCCTTTGTGAGCAGGGGAGAAGGGTGTCAGGGAGCAGCAGGGGCAGGTGCTCACTGAGGAAGGTGAGCTGTGCCCACACGGTGAGCAGGCAGGCGCAGTGCCGGTATCCAGACCCAGCCAGCACAGCTGCCGGCTGAGCACGGAGTGGCACGGCCAGGGTCAGGCCAGGAGGGCAGCGGGGCAGAGAGGTAGAGACCAGGCATGTCCACACCCTTTGACACAGCCAGGGCAAGGATCGAGGCTCAGGGTCTTCGCTTCAGCACCGCTCCTCAGCTGTTACCTGGAATAAAAGGGCAGGTCCCAGTTTCCTAATCTGAATCCACATTACAGTCGAACACTATCAGGACCGACCTGGAGCACAGACACAGAAACCCTGGGGCAGGGGAGGTGCACGCAGGGCTCTGGCAGGTAGAACTTGCACAGTCCCATGTTGCCCTGCCTCCAGGGACTGGGTGGTGAAGGTATGGACTTGCCTCCGTTTGCTCAGACCTGTTTCCAGTTGTTTATGCAAGAAAATCTGAAGTGCCTGATTATTTGCAGACATTGTTCATATCAGTAAGGTATGGCTTTGGCTTTGATTTTAACAAGGTATGTAAGTGCAAGTGTTTGAGGTTTTCACTTATTTGTCAAATTAACAGTTCAAAAGCCAAAATCTTTAGAAAAGGTTAAATTACCAATTTGTCTATTCCTTATGTGTGAGGTAGACAGTAATTAATCATACCTACTATTTGCATAGCATTATTCAGACCAATTATAGGGAGAGATATCATTATTATGTATATAATCCAGAGGAGGAAAACAGGTCTCAGTGAGGTCAAACTAGAAGTGAGCCAACATGTGTGAGGTCAGTCTTCCAAGAATTAATATTTGGCACATGAAAACAACTGAGGGTCTCTTAATCTTATTTTTCCCCAGAGATACTGAACATTCTAAATAGACATGGTAATTACTGGTGCTGCAGTTTGAGCCAAGCAACTTGCATACAGAGAATTCACACCTAGCTCTTCTGGAGGATTAGAAACTGGGATCCATGATTGAAAATCATATTTACAATCAGGTTTATTTTGAAGTTTCTGGGTATCTGTGTGTGACAGGATGAGAGCAACAGCTTTGCTGCATTACTGTGTTTGAATTTGCCAGTTTATACTAGTTGCCTGGCTGATGTTTTTTTCCTCATTTTCTGATTTTTCCAGCTCGCAGCTGCAAAAGAAAAGCTGCCTGTGGAGTCTATACAATACAGCTTTGCTGAGGCAAATCTTAACCCTCTGACATGTCATTCTCATTTGACTCATCTCTTGCTAGTGAAAAACGCACTCTGCATTCGGAGCTGAGACTACACAAGCCCCAGGAAGAAGCCCACCCTCTTGGACTCCAAGGGGCTGGATGAAGCAAACTGCACCACTTCCCATCACAAGAGCACCCAGCTGTAACCAGCACCCACACTGCACCTCCAACCCGCTTCTAGGTGAGTCAGTGTCACAGAATACCAATTGCCTAGCGGAGTGAAGCAAAGAATTTCCTTCATACATCACCAGCTGAGACTAGGGGATGAAACCTTTTGGGAACAGCCTCCAGATGGATATTAGCCTGGAACTGGAGTGTTCCCAAACATTTGAGGAACCCCTCTGAGCCCTCAACCAAGGTGCCTTGCTGGCTACCCATTTCTAACCCAAGTACTATGTTACTAATTTCCAAGACAGTTCTTGCTGGACCAAATAACTTGTGTCAGATCTGATGTTCATTGTTGCTTTTACAATAAGAATTAATTAATTAGTATCACCTTAGCTCTGTGGCTATAGCTGGCTGCTTTCTTTAGGGTTTTCTAAGGAAGGGCTTAGGCTTCTGTGGATACAGATCCAAGATAAGCAGTGAATCAGGCTCACTTCTTTGGCTGGGTAGGGCATGTCTAAGATCCTTCCTTTCCTTCCTCACTCCTCAGGATACTGTCAAAATTTTGCACAGAGGCCTGCAGAGCACATTGTGAGCTAGATCTGCTGCACTACAGAGCTTATTAGTGCAGCTTGCCAGTCTCTTCCTAATATCACAATTGTCTTCACATTTTGAAAAGTAATTAAAATCAACAGCACATAACAGATTACAGCTGTAGTAAACATTTCTCTTGGCCATGGCAAACAGCCCTGGGAACTCTAAACTGCAAACAACAGCCCCTCCTCCTGTTTGCAATGGGGATGCACATTTTGGTTCAACTGCAAAAACTGGTTTTCTCCCAAATTTTTGTTTGTCCTTTGTAAGGGAGGACATGTATGGCTGGGGAGCCATAGCCTCCAGAGTATTACATTTAGAAAAATTAAGTTCCCTGAGCAAACGGGGGCTCATTATTCTGGAGTTTATGAAAAGCACAGACTCTAGCAGAATCCATCAATCATGGATTGCTGAGAGGGATGCACACCCTACATAGTATTCATTTCTCACTGGCTACAGGTTTATCTGGTTAATCCCACACACTTATATTCATTAGCTAAATGAATACACCCACAGCCAAACAGCATGAATTTGCGGGGTTGTTAGTTGGCATAACTTCAGTGACTGTTAACAAGCCTTCATTCTTTATATACCAGTTGTCATTCAGAGCCCTGTTTGTGATTTATGGGAGAGATAACTGCTATCACATCTTGGAAATAAAGAGATAAAAAGGAAAAAGCAAAGGGCCTGTCTGAGGCTACTGTGGAGCCAGCAACTTAAAATATGACAGCTTCAGGTCTATATTTACAAATGTAAATTCTCTGATGGCATTGACCTTTTCTTACTGGTCTCAACTCCTGTGATGTGCCTTAAGCCACAAACAGAGCCTATATTTGAAAATATTTTTTCAAGAAAAATGACCTCTCAGAGCCTGTGTTAATTTTAAGCTAGATGTTGCCACAGAAATGTGTCATGTTTCATGGTGTATTATTCTTTCGCTCTTTGATAAATTCCTTCTTCTTGTTGGGTTTACAATTAAGTGTCTTGCAGGAGATTCCCAGTTTTGACTGGATTTGCTGATTACTTGTCAGGGCATTGCAGGAATTAGGCAGGAGGGTGATTTGTTCGGGGAGGGTGAGCACCACACCCAGCCGTTCCCTCACACACCTCAGAGCCAAAGCAGCCCTTACAGTGGGGTAAATGCTGAATTCCATCACCTGCTCTACAGTCTGTGCTTGTGGCTGAGCTGGGGCACGGCTTCGATTATAAATTTACAGGAGTCTTGAGCTGCTGTTCAGATAGCCAAAAATCCAAACAAAGGCACTTCCTACAACCTGCATAAACCCATTGATGTATTTGAAATTTTTCTGTGAGTGTAAATTTTTGAAGAAGTTTGAACAGGCTGTGTCTTTAAAATCTGTAAGTCAAATTTCAGAGACTACTAAGGACACAAAGTATGGCTCAAAAAAAAAATCTCATCCGTGTCACATTTTGAACACCTGACGGATAAAACTACTGTTGTGCCTTGGGCCGCAGCCGAGCAGCAGGCAGTGCGCAGCCTGCAGGCCAGTGCAGGCACCCGGCCACACGGCCCCGGTGGCGGCTGCCCGGCCGTGCCCCTCCGGGACCAGGATACAACGAGATGTCCCGGGATACTCTGGGACACCCGGGGCCCAGAAAGGGGCCGCGGCACTGTCCGGGGGCGCCCCCTGGCGTCCGCAGCCGCCCGTCCCGGCCGCAGGCCCCGCCGCGTTGTCCTCTCCGGTGTCAGGCGGGCTCCGCATTCGCAAGCGAGTGTTTCCATCACTCTTCCCAGGTATACGGAATGTTCTTGCAGTCGCAAGTTGCAATATCCTCAGATTGCTCTAGTCTTCATCTCACCCGGCTCGCCTGTGCTAGGCATTGCTCTGAATCCCTTCGCTGTGCAGTTCCAGGAGTGCTGCTTGTGCTGTCACTGGACAGTTGATTTATGAAAGCATAAATTTCACTTTGTTTACAGCAAAGTGTCTTGTCGGACCACAACTTAATATTTTAACCCTGTTAAGAAATGATAAAGGGAATTGCATTACTGTAGTTGTGCGTGTGTGTTGTTCTGCAAAGGGGAAGTTTGGAAAAGGCTTTAAAGCTCTTCCAGGCATCGGAGGAAAAGAGTATCTCAATAAATATAAACAAAGTGAGAAGACCGTGCAAAAAATTTCTCTGAAGGTGGCAGCCACTTAGATATCCTTGGCTCTCTCAAGGTCTGCATACCTCTGCTCAGAGTTGTGATCTATGTGTGCAGGCCCAGATGACAGCTGGAGGGAGCATTCTGAACCTTGACTGGGATTGAGAGATCTTACCCAATTCCTTCAGAAAGTACCAGCTCAGTTCTGTCCAGTCCATACCAAGGCTCAGGCTGTGGGGTAGGAGGGTGTTTCTGTCTGGCCCTGATGTACTTGTGGGGAGTCCAGGGTAGCAGCAGCAATGTGAGGAACTCTGGAGGACCATGTCACCCTGTTGTTCTGAGGCCTACTAGCCTGATACTCACCTAGCAAGCTTAAGGCTACCTGGCTTGCTGAATTCCAGGGGACAGTACCAGAACTAGCTACTTAATGGAAAGGATATGTTTATGGCACTTATCTGTTTCTTTCTCTTCTTTCTTTCTTTCTCTGAATCCCCTTGTTATTTTATATGCAAGTTTCACATCACTTTAATTTGTTACTTTTCTAATTTGAAGAGTCCTAGTTTATTTAATGTTCTCTGTAAGAGTGGTGTTCCATGTATTTAACTATCCTTGATGCAGGCAAGTGAGAGGGAGCAGAAAAAAGCAGCATGAGTGGGAAAGTGTGGGATGCTGCCTTCTGGGGGCAGTGTGTGCTTGTGTAATTGCAGTCACTGCGATGATTTCTCAAGTGCAAACACACGGTGGTTGTTTCAAGAATTCCTCTTGTGCTGGAACTACCTCCCCATAGGGTCTAGTCTAGCTCTTTACACCTCCTGTACTCATTCACGGTGGGGCCATTACTTGAGTAATTGAGTAAATCCTTCCCCTTCCTGCAACCTCCACTTCCCAAAATTTTATCTCTTTTTACTTTAACTATTTTTAGAGTAATTTTTTTCTCAACAGCTAGGCATGTGGATTTTTCCCTTATTACCTACTCTAGTAGAGGGCTATTTAGGGGGTTCTGCTGGGATACCCTGTGTGGAGGCCAGACTTTCAGTAAAGATTGTCTCAGCAAGCTGCCATATCCAGTGATCAGAGGTTCTCCTGCCTGTTGTGTGACAGAAGCAAGTGGCATCTTCAGCCTGGAAAACCTTAATCCACATTAAACTGCATGCTGAAAGGTAGACTTTGGGGTCTTTGATGTTTCCTATTACAGTATGTATGCAATATATAGCATAATTAATTTCTGAAAAGCGCAAGAAATTACTAATTGACATAGGTTTGATTGTTGTAGTACAATGCTAAGAAATATCTTTCAGTAGGTCCTGTCTGAGATGAATACAAAAGGAAGGAATACATCATAGCTAGCCCAGCCTGATGTTAAATTTGCAGTAATTTTCAGGGAAAACTACTTAAGTGAATTGTTATGGCATCGTGGGGTATGCTTCTGCATTTGTTCTTGTGCTTTTCCCACTCCTTTTTATATGTAGTACTAAAAAGCTGTTTTAAATAGGTTCTTAGAAATTAAATTTGAATATGCGTACTTGGTTATCTTGTATAAATCAGGTATTCTCCTCAAATGTATTAGTGGATATTTGTAATTTCTCCTCTAAATAGTTAAAAAATACCAAATGATAAAGATAATTTCCTAAGTGCCAAAAATCTTTTTAACCTGGTAAACTGAATCTAAATGATGGTTTCTGATTTCACCACTGAGGTAAATGACACAGGAAAGGGAGAGAGAATTTTCTTCTGAGTCCCTTCTCTAAACACTTTTTTGCCTTGATTAGGAGTTCTGCCTCTGTAATGATGTCCAGTCATGACTTATTAATACAATTCTCTAATTATCTCATTGTATTGTTGTATATCACTATGTACATACTTGCTGATCTATGCAAATAAGAAACCCATCTCCAAAGAGCTCTGTTTGCCACCAAGAAGGCACAAAAACTGTTCAGCAGAGGAAATTGTTTCTGATAAGAAGGCAGGATCATCTGCTTCAAGATCCTATGGTAAGGTTTGATTTTAACAAGGGAACACTGGCAAATGAGCACAAAGAGTTTTACAGGAGCAGAGGACAGCAAAAGCAGAAGTTGTGGTGTCAAAAGCTGGGCACACACACAGCTGAAGCTGATTGAAAGGAAGGTAGTTTTGCCATGTGGGTAATTCACAACTCCTTAAACTGGAAGTGTTTTCTTAGCTAATTAAACCGTAGGATTAAAATGACTGTTGTAGATGTGGTTTTAATCCTCGGGCAGTTTAGGGATATTGACAGCTGGGGTCTTTGCCCCTGGGCGAGGTCTATGTGCAGGTCAGGTCCCTTTGCCGTCGCTGTTGCCGCACTCGCGGGCAGGCTCGGCAGCCGCTCTGCAGGGCGAGCGCGGCCGCTGCCGCGAGGTGTCTCCCGACGGTGCTTTCCTGAGAGCGCCTGAGCATCTCGAGTTCCTGCCGAGTGATCAGAACTCTTCCAGCGCAGCACGCAGCTCAGCCGACGCTCTCCTCCTTTTCTACTAACTTTTTTTGTCTCTTAAGGAAGAAATTTGAAGCTATTTGGTTTGGACTGTCTTTCATGGTATTATGTACTGTGATCTCCGGATGACTTTCACTGTCTGTAGGTCTTGAGATCTTGCCATACTTATGCATGTTCTGTAAACACTAAATTGCATTGGCAGTGGATTGCAATTTTTCCCACAGTGGCCTCTTTTTGCTTATGACTCAGTAGTAGCAGGACTGTTCCAATAGTCCTGATACTTTTCTTCTTCCTCACCCTTCACTCAGATGTCCCACATCTGTTTTGGCTGTATGCAGGTTGCTTCTTTTCCCCTGTTGCTTCTTAAATATTTACTGCTAGGAAATGTCCCTATACAACACATATGGAGTAAGTACTCAGCAGTGCTTCCCTTCCCTCTCGGTTGTGCTGCTGGACTTACGTGAGGATGGGTCCCCAAAAGCACCATTCCCAAAGGGCATGCCTGCTTCCAAGGTGGAGCTGAAAGCCACAGATGAGTCCTGAATGTCACTTGTCCTGTGCTTCTGTTCCTAAAACAGTTTCAGAAGGAAAAATAGTCCCAGAAGCAACACACATTGACAGGGTGGCACACAAGCCCAGCATGTGCAGCATGTTATTGACTGAGCCAGTGCTGGCATTTGGAGAAGTTGCAAACTTGAATTGTGAACGTCGCTGTTGCTGGGCCTTGTCTTTGTGCCAGCCTAAGGCCAGAACAACCACATGTTGTGTGTTTGAGCAAATCCTTATGCTAATGTGTTGTGAAGGTAGACTTGAGGCAACCAAAAACCACTCATAATATATATCCTTTTCACTTAATACAACATTTGCTATTGTTCTGGCTATGCACTTTATAACTAACAAAGTCCTAGTTTGAGAAAGGTGTTGGAAATACAGGAGGCTAGATTCTAATCTCCAGCATTGAGATGATTTCTGTAAGGTTTGGCCTGTTAGCAGGTGGACAGAGACAAATAAATAAATTAAATGCTCAAAGTGTGCATGGTGTCCATAAGAAGGCCTCATCTCTAAATCAGCTGGATGGTAATCATAGCTCAAAACTGCGTCCATCACAATGTTTCACATACAGAAAAGAACTGCTGATCTAGGCAGTCACCTTTGTGATATCAGTGTTGGTAAATATGCTTTAGAAAATTATAAAGAAAGTTTCAGTTACCAAGAAAAGCATACTATCCCAAGAAAACAAGAGGATTAGACCCTTGAGACAAAAGGATGAAGGTATATATTTAAATAAATAGGCAATATTTAGGTTTAGAAAGCATCTAAGTTGTTGACAGAAAAATATGAATATGATATGAAGCTCTTTTAAAGCAAGAGAAATAGAATCACATGGGAGTTTCAAACATTTTGTGTGTGCCTGTAAAACTCTTGAGTTTCACTCTGAAACGGTATTTCTAGTGACATGCAATACAACTAAGTTTTTAACTCCCCCATTCTCTCTTGCCAAAGGGAAGTGTGGGCTAGGAACAGGACTTTCAAGTCCTCAACTGGCATCATTCATTCATCAAATGAATTACCCCAGCTCCTGGATTTGAGGACCATCCAGTGCAGTCAGGGACAGTCCAGATTCTGCTTTCACCTACTCCTGTGCATATCTAGGAATAGAGACAGATGCCAAAGCTGAGGCAGATGTTAGTTCTGTGAATTTTAGTTATAGCCAGCAGGTGTGATTTCCACTGAGAGCTTGCTCTTCCTGTAAGAATGACAGCTGAATGTTACAGCTGCATGGGATCACAGAGTGCAAATCCTCTTCCATACTCACTCAGAAGCAAAAGCCAAATGGAGTTTGGCTCTTAATTGTATTGGCAGCATTTATTTTCTCATGTAAACATAAAATGCTTTGTCATTCTCTTTCTGACACACCCTAGCCTATGCTTGTTTGCTGCATAGAGCTCACTCTAAGTCAGTTCCTCCCTATTGTTTCTGGGTCCTTGGCCTTTACACGTATTGTGTGTCTTGGAATATATATGTAAAAACACCTTTCATCTTTCCTTGCAGTTTGTGGTATCTCTGCTTTTGTTCCCATTTGTGGGACTGCAGTACCTAGATCTACCTGGCCTGTGCACCATCCAGTCACACGTACACGTGCACACCTCAGCATGAGTCACCTTATTCACATCTTTGTGACCAGAAGCACGGTTCTGCTTCATGTGCTTGCACACACTTCTGTGATTTGCAAGTATTCAAGAAACAGCCACGAGCTAACATCTTACTCTCTTGCTGGGATGTATTTTTTTCACTGGTACTACTCAAATGTAACATAAGGTCATTAAACATGGAAATAACACCTTCTCTGCAGTATAGAAATTAGATATTTGAGGGCTTCTGAATGTGCAAATATTTGTGTTTCCGCACAGTCAGGTGTGTTTGCCTACTGCCCTTCAAAGGCGGGAAGTCTGTGTCACTGCAGACTCACAGTGGTGGATTCTTAATGGGGATCCCAACCCAAACTGACAGATGTTGGGTGTAATTTTTTTAACCTGTCAAGAATCATCTTTTTTTCTTTTGCATTTTATTTTTATTAACAAGATACAAGGAACAAAGTGCACTCAGAAGGAGGCGTAGAATGCAGTGGCAGTCACAGCCATTCCATAGAAAAGAGACGCAGGAACATCAGAAAGGTTTAGTGAGTTTTTAATTGTGAATGGCACTCCATGCTGAGGCATAATTTTGGGGAGAAAGCTGATGAGAGCTGCAAGTTTAATTCAGAGTGGCACTACTGCATTACCTTCACCCAAAATCAAGATCCCCAGGAAAGCGTCTATATCTGTTCATGTTGGAGGAGCAACCTGAATTCTGCCTTCCCATGACAGATGCACTCCCACGAGGTCATGAGAGAGTCACTGTCCCACTCTCTGGCTCATTTCTCTCATTGTAAAACATGATTTACTTCACTTATTCCCACAGGTTTTGTGGCTGTAATGGGGAGTTTAAATCATTATTTTACTATTGCTCTGGCTGGGAAATCAGGCCTGTCTTTCTCACTGTGTGTTCCCTGTTCGTTACACACAGGCAGAACTGAAACCTGGAGAAGCCAGAGAGTCCAGCTGCTGGGTGGAGGTTTTGCCGTGGTTCCCAAATACCCTCTTGCTACTCTTGTTGGCTCAGGCTGTTTTTGTAAACATTCACAGGCCCTCTCCTTTGGATTGTTCCTTGGAGCCAGATTTTCTTTTGATGTGAAACAGGATGTGTGTGTTAATTAATTTATTTTACTCAGGGTAGAAAATTACTGCCAATGTTCTTTGAAGAGTCCTGTGAGCCATCTCTCCCATCGTGTAAACATTCAGGCAATTTTGGCTAAAATGTTTATTTTTTTAAAATGATGCATAAATGTTAAACTGGCTGTTTTACAGTGGAGAGGTTTTACAGGCTCTTTTAAAAATATCAAGGTCATCTTTAAACAGTTACTATTCAAACTGAGGAGGTGAAACACTGGACCAAGAGGATTCAAAGATGAAAAAATGGAAAACCAGTATTTTCTGCTAACAGGTGTTATTTGAGAGTTTTGTGCTGGTGAAAATGATGGTGAAATACTCTGGAGATGCTGCTTCTGCATCTACTCCTTTATACTGTGGACATTGTTAGTGAAAATACACCCTTCCTGCCTTAGTCCTAAATTTGAAAGGACTTCTGCCTGGTGATGACAGGAAAGCACAGGCTCTGTAAATGCTGATTTCCTGAGACTGCCAGGAGGGGCCAGTTCATGCCAATTTTGGCAGTGACGTTTGTGCTGTGGAAGTACACTACTTCATGGCTTATAATGGACCAGGAGCTTTGATGATTAAATGTTGTTTGTGATGTCTCCCAGATTCAGAGTAATCTCTCAGGATGAAAAGGTTTGAGAATCCCAGTGCTGGATGATTCTGTCATGTTACATATTATATTCAGCACTCCCATGAGGGCAAGGAGCACAGGATGCTCCTTGTGAAAACCAAAAACTTTCAAACTGCAAGCTTAACAAAATTAATAATAAACCCCTGTATTTTTTTAATAGCTTTCTATTATTTTGTGTTAACATTAAATAACTCCAGTCATGGTTTGATGTTTAATTGGTAGGGTGCTATGATTTGAGAGTTTAAAACTGATCAATGACATGCTACCAGATATGCACAGTATTTTACCAAACAAGACCAGACAGATGCCTTGTTCTGAACAGCCTGCAGTTTGAGATTGATCCATCAATATTTTACATGACAGCAAATTCTCCAAGGGAATGATTTGGTCTCTTTGTAATCTCAAGAGTCTGCACACACTTCAGGGTATCTCTGGTGTTTAGCACTTTTATTCTGGGACAATAATCCACAACCATTTAAATCAAGAGCTAACAGAAAACTCAATGGAAGTTTAGTATCTCCCCAAGGACTGTGCCATAAATTCAACTGAGATGACAAGATGGCAAAATGGATAGTGTGAGATACATTAGTTTATCTTAATTTGAATTTAATTCAAATAGAGCTGGTAATAGCCAAATGTTTTGATGACTTTGGTTGTGAGAGGTAAACTGGAGGTTTTCTCAGTGATCTGTGCTCCATTTTAAACAGCAAAGAAACAAAATTTGTTGCAGCTGGCACTAAATGGAAGTCTTTTCTTTCAGCAGTAGCAATAGATCGCATTGACTGATCACCGGAAACCAAATGCTCATTTCTCATTCCTTTTGGTTATGGGTGAAACCCAGCAATGAGGGAGTTACTTGTTCATATTCTTCTCAACACTCTGAAAGGCAGCATTCAACTCTTGTGGCCTGTCCATCCATCATCTTTTTCGCAATATTAGCCTTTCCTTTGACAGGGACCTTACTTTAAAAAGCGGGAGACTCCATTCCAGGATGTGGCATTAGTTTTCGGTATTCATTCAGTAATCAATACCATTCAGCATGGTATATGTATAATTCCCTACAATATTTTAAGTTGGTAGAGATATCTGGGATATAGGGAGAAATCTGTGTTCATCCTTTACGTAACAGTCATTGAGTCATGCCATCTTGTTTAAACAAACAGTGTGAATCTTAAAATAGCCCTGAACATTCCACTGCGATGGCCATATTCAAATGAATGTTCAAGATGTTTCCCCACTATCGTATACCCACAGAGTAACCCTTCAGTGACAGCAGAGCTGCCTGGAGTCACTATTAAGCTAAACTGGGCACTGATCATACGGATCTGTCCACTTCTTCTGGTGAAGCAGGAAAATCTGTTTCTTTGTCATCTATCCACCAAGGGAGGCAAGAGAATGTTTTGAGGCTAACCTCATCTGATGAGAGTGATTTTAGCATACCAGTTACTGTTTCTGGACAGTTATTAAAGGAGTTTGTGGAACATGACCTTGTTGCCATATAAGTGGTGGGAAACCCTGCTCTTCACCTGATTAACAATTGACATTGGCTAGTTTCAAGAAGACGGAAGTGAAAACTTGAGGTTTTTAATGCATTATTATTAATATTCTTATAGATACAGAACTAGAGGAAGTTCTTACTGCTCACATTATTTGTCCGACTTTCATAATCCTTTCTGTTTTCTATAGGGTCCTATGGATAAATTTCAAAGAATAATTAAGATGTGATAAAAGCATAATATGTTGTAAAACTGATCAGTTAAGAGAGCAGCCAGTAGACACTGCAGCTCAGCATTCAAAAATTGTTTAGTGATGTCTCTCTAGCAAAGAAAGTTTCCAAGAAGAATCTGGAAAGGTGAGTCTTCAGAAGCTCACTCAGTTTTTAACCTAGAGTTCATGCTGTTATTGAAGGGACTTGGATTTTCATGAGATGAGAAACATAAAATCAGGCTGCTGTAGCCCGTTCTGTATTGCTCTGTGGGTGAAGTACTCAGCTCTTCCAGACTATCCATGTATTATCTTCCACTAGGCTTTGCCTATATTATATGTAGTTGTGCAGGAATCCATAACAGCTTGTGAAATCAGTCAATAAACCTGATATTGATCCCTTATTAAGGTAGGATAGGGCTCTAGAGAAAAGATAGTGTGGAGTGAGCTTTTGCCAGTTAAATATGCTGAATGTGGACCAAATGCTTCCCTTTCCTAGCTGGGGACCTAGCCCATGCTTCTGAAATCCAAAGTTGCAAGCTCTTCAAGCTGAGAGGAAAATACCTTGTGTCTAGGTGACTTGGAAAAATCCCAGTGAAAGGCATGTGCCCCCATGGTTCTCTGGGGGGGCTGGGGAAGCAGGCAGGCTGCCAGCAGGTACACAGAGCCTGCCTGGAGGCACTCAGGCACTGAGACCCTGCCAGACACAGCTGCCCCCTTCTTGGTCTGAGCTCCTGGGGCAGTGACCCACAGCACTGAAGAGTAGAGATGTACAGAACAGGGCTAGCCACTTGGTCATACTACCTATACTGACCCTGTCTCGTAACAGTAGAAAGCGCTCAAGAGACATTAAAATAGAACAAATTTGCAATGAGATCAGGTTATATGTTTTATGAGCCATATAATTAACATGCGACACTCAGAGCCATGGGATATTATTGACTTAAATAGCTTAGTAACTATCAAAAAGGATTAGGCGTTGACATGAAACAGAATAGCAAGTGCACTGACACAAGCTAGGATCAAAATTACAGGGGCTACCAATCCTAGTGCTTCAGGGCATATTTTGATCATCAGCTTGGGGTCAGGAGGAAAGCCACTCTCTAACCAAGAGGCGTGCATATGCACATGGGTCATAGTTACACGGATTTCTTTATTGGCCTGCCTTGATTCCTTTCCCTTTTTCTTCTCTGTTTTCCTTTCATACCCTTCTCTTCCCCCTCTCTTACATTTATCATCTGGAATAGGTCACTACTGAAGACAAGACACTAAACTAGATGGATGGCTGAATAGTCCCTACTAATAGGGTAATTTAATATTTGCTTCTCTCCAGAACTCTATCATTTATTTCAAATATAAATTTTATATTCATTCGCTAAAAAGTTCTTCTCTTTCCAATCTTCTTTCTATGCATGCTACTTTTTATTTTTATCAGCCTCACTTATAAATCCTCAGAGGTAGCAAATGAGTGTCAGTTTGGGAGAAGGAAGAAAACAACCAGGCACATTAAAGAAAATTTATTTTCTTGGTAGATACTCAACAACGGCGTAAGCAAAAAAAAAAAATTTGAGATTTTGTATAGCCAACATGAATGATCACCTATGAAAATAAGGGGGCTTCCTTCTGTGAACATGAATGTGAGTCCATGAACAGTAATGATAAAATGATGCTTCATTTAGGTAACTCTTTGCATATTTCTTTGTAGATTCAGAAGCAAGATAATAGTTAAGAATTTCAAAACTTTTCCTCACCTGCCAAAAAAATCTCTCATTTTAAGATGATGGAATATTTCACACAATTTTAGATGTTTGGATGTTTTCTTTTGCATTTTCATTTGTTACTATACTGAAGTAGTGTTAGGAAGCCCCACACAATAGCAGGGCAGGTTGAATTTTATGCTCTATAATATCTCTGTGAGAGATAAGACCTACCTGGAGCTACTCACTTTAAAGAGACAGGCTGGAGAGCAGAGACATAGAGAGAAAAATTGGCTGATTCTTTGTGGGACCCCCAAGTTAATTGCAGAAATCCAGAAAATGTCTGTTTAAAAAATACGCCTACTCATTTTCTTTACTGCGTGTTTCTTTTTTCGTACTTGCTTTCAACCTCCCTGACTGATTTCTAACTCCACCCATTCTTACCCTTCCCAAGTCCTTTACTTTTGCTAACACTCTTTCTTCCTATCTGGTACTAGCCAGCACTGCTGCACTCAGTACACGGATACATGCTGCCCATAGGCTTGTTCAGCCTTGCTGGAAAGATGCTATCATGCATCTTCTCCAGCATCCTTCCCATTTTCCACAGTGGTTTGAATTACAGTTAGTTTCTGTGAAATATTTTTTTTAGTCCTTCACTCTGCTTCCCTAAAGACCAACACTTTTGTGTAATTGCCTTCCCACAGACATTCTTCAACATACCAAAGCTGATCTTAGACTCCATGGACAGATGGGGCCTGATCCGAAGTCCATTAACATCAGAGGAAATGTCCATTTACGCCCATGGGCTTTGCATTAAATCCTTTGCATTTTACTTACTTTCTTTAGTGCCTCTTACTCAGCTCCAGTTATTAAAATCAGATTATTACCTCACAGATCCCTGACAGTTTAGAGTACTGTATAAGCCAAACTGTGCTACTTCAAAGATAGAGACCAAAACTGCCATTCTGCTAACGTGAAATCTGCAGCTGGCTAGTACTAAAAGCAAAGCTTTACTTCCAGATTTCAATCCTGCATATAACTCAGGTCAGGATCTCATTGTTCATTAGCTGAATTTCCCATTACTAGTGCACAGGCTCTCAAAACCGTTTCTTACTGTTCAGATATTTTCTGGTCCCTGCAACATTATTCTGACCAAGCACCATCCACATTCACCTCTGTTTGCAGTTTTGCTCTCAGTACAAGTAGACTGGAATGTCAGCCAGAACATCAATATTTTTTTCTGTTGACACAATACTCTCTTATCCATATTGCCACCCCTCCTCCTGCTTCATTTTGTCTACATTCCTTTTAAAAACTCTACTCCCATAATTTAGTCTCCCACTCAGTACTTGGTTTAATCAAGTCTGTCACTCAATTTATATCCCACTTCTCACTTAACACAAGTTTCTCAGTTAGCAATCTGTTTCTGTAGCACTTGCTATGCAGAACACATGGTTAGCTTTTCTTTACACACTTGCTCCTCTGTTCCCTTTCTGATTTCCAGACCTCACTTTTCCTTGTAGCACTTGAAGATGAGAAATGTCCTCTTCTGTCTCCCTCTTTTTATGTTCCTCGTGTATTTTTATAAGACCACTGCTATCAGAGCTTCTTAAATATCATAGGGTGCTTTGTGTAGAGCATAGAACACTCCTTGAGTCCAGTTAAAATAGTTTTCAACTGCAGAATAGCTCTCAGTTTAATACATAGCTTTAGGTAAACCTCTCCTGTTGCTGTACTTTTTGGTCATGGCTCAGCTGTTTTCCTCTGCATAAAAGTAAGATTCACTCCCTCTGGCTGCTTCTTCATTACAGCATGCTAAAATTTAGTCCTAATCCTCCTCTCTCAGTTTTGTGTTGTTGGAACAGAGCCCTGTTTCAGTTGCTCTGTACATTTTAACATTGGGGAATGGGTTGCATATTTCCTGATGACATCGCCTAGCGCAACCACAGCACAAACTTAACAGCTCACTTTTCCTACACAAAGGACATCTAATGTCATTTTGCGTGGTGGAAATGCAGTGCCAGTTGTGTATCAGCAACATTGCCCACCTCTGTATATATAATCTCCCACTTGAATTTCATGTTATCAGCCG
This sequence comes from Ploceus nigricollis, assembly GCA_013399945.1. Lineage (NCBI taxonomy): Eukaryota > Metazoa > Chordata > Aves > Passeriformes > Ploceidae > Ploceus > Ploceus nigricollis. Next base: position 1,334,660 of record VXBC01001521.1, read on the forward strand.
ATTTCCCTGGTAAGGACCATGGGTTGTCAAACTGCTTTCCTCCTTGGCTACAACTGTTCTGTTAAAGAAACTGGTGGACCACCAAATGAGGCTGTTGGAACAGTTTTATCTTGGCAGGAGCCCGATCAACTGATACCTGTTGGATAGATCATTTGTTGGTTCTCTGAATTATACAGCTGTGTCAGCAGGTTTCCAGGTTTAAATGCTGGCATGGTGTAAGATGCAGAATGCTGTTGTTTCATAATCACCTTCTAGAGGTATTGCTTTGTTGTAATGCTACTGTTATGTTGTCCTACTTTTGCTATCTACTTTCTGCATAGGAGGAGGGAATTTTTGCACACTGCATCACTTCGGTGTAGTCTTTGCAGCACTGGGCTGGCTGCATTTAACCTGGAGGACAGGGAGCAGGGGGGGATATGCAGGTGGCTGCTGTCACTGCTTTTCATATGATTGAATAACATGATGATTTCATAGTCCAGACATGGCGCAGAAATATATGGTACTTATACAGTACTCTTAATTTTCAGATCAGTTTAATGCTACTCCTGGCTTATGGTACACTCATCTGTCTCTCTGAATGTTCTTAACACAGCTTGCACTCCCAGTCACGCAGGAGAGGCCAGTGCAGCCCTTCCCTCTCTGGCTGGATCAGTGACTGCCCTATATAAATCTGCATATTAAGCAGATTTGGCAATTGTTCAGACAGAGACAGACTCACTTAAGTAAAAGGAGAAAACAAACTCGCTTATGAAGGCACTGCAGCAGCACTCTCAGACGCTGTGCTAGTAGAGACAGCACAGAGGCTGGTTTGTTTTCTTTTGTAGTTGGGAGACTGATGATTTCTGTTTGTCTTCTGCGTCCAAGTCCCATCACCATAAACCACGCGTGTGTGCGAATGCCGGTCCGCACTCTCTTAACAGTTTCAAGCCATTTCGCGTGTTACCGCTTTACCTCTGCACCAGATGGTTCATTTCCTCGGGGACTTCCACACGCGTCCCCAAGGTCGGGCAGCCTGACAGCGCTCGGGAGCACAGGGCCCAACTTTGAGGTGGATCCGCAGAAAGGCTTGAGGCCCCGCTTCCCTCGGTCGCGGGCGGCAGCGCAGCGTGCCGGGCTCCCTGCGCTGTGCGCCGGGCTCTGACTGCGGTCGGGACGGGCGGCGGCGGCCGGGAGCTGCCGCCTCTCCCTCCCCGCGCACGGAGCGGCCGGAGCGAGCCGGGCGGCTGCTGCCGGCTGGCCGCGACACGCAGGGGCCGGGGAGCCCAGTGTTAGTCCCGCTGACGTGCGCCCGGGGGAGGGCGGCG
>VXBC01001521.1:1336062-1432287 GCA_013399945.1 Ploceus nigricollis
CGCCGCCCTGCCCCATGCCCCAGCGACGCTGAGCCTCCCGCAGCCCGAACATGGCCACCACGGCAACGTGCACCCGCTTCACCGACGAGTACCAGCTCTACGAGGAGCTTGGCAAGTACGGAGACTGCTGTGCACCCCGCGCCGCGCCCCGCCGCCCGCCCCGGCCCCGGGACCCACCGGCGCTGCTGGGAGCACTGTACCGGCGACCCGGCTCTCCCGGGAGCCGGAGAAGGATTAGCTGTCGCGCTGTAATCCTGTTCTCCAGCCCCCCGTCCACCCCAGCGGCACAGCCGCCGGAGGGAAAGGTGTTCCTGCCCTCCTGGGTCGCCCCGCCGCAGCGGGTGTCCCTGCAGCCTGTCTCGGGCTGCGCGCTCCTGTTGCACCCCGAGATTCTCTCTCTTCCCTCCTTTCCTTCCTCAGGACCTTGCTGCCCCGTTCTCCTTCCCGCACCGTCTCCCAGCTACACGTTGCCGTTCCTTGCAACTGTTTCTGCGCTGGGACGCGACACTGTTACAGCCACTCCGCGATGCTTCAGTCCCCACTTCCTTGTCCCTGTGAAAGGACCAGGTGCTGCTGCACCGCGCTTCTCTTCCCTCCCCGCTTCCTCGCTTCTTCCCTCCCTCTCTCCGCACTTGTCTCCGCATTGGCAGACTGGCTGCTGCACCCTAGGACAGGGCTTTGCAGGGAAGCGCAGTTGGGCAGGAAAGCAGTGCAGAAAGGGCTAGAGTAGGATTATGGGGACAGTGCTTTCGTGGGTGCTGCTGCTTGCTCCCTCCCTTCCTGCACCAACTGCTGGGCTCTGCTGCATCTCTTCTCTCCAGCCTGGTGTCCCTGTCCCTCCCCAGGCTGCTGTAGCTGTGTGACACCAAGCCTGGGCCCCAGTGCTGGTGCTCACCTTGGTGCTCATTGGTTTGTATGTAGAGGTTGAGGAAGGGGGTAAAAAGGCAGGACTCTGCAGTATTGGAAGTATTCAAGCTATTTTAGGCTCCCTGTAGGACTAACTGTCTCTGGGGCCCTTGTGCAGCTTCTGTTCCCCTCTCTCATAGTTGAAATACAGACATTTGTCCCTAGACATGGGTTTGCATTCGTGATCTGAAGGACTTGGAATTTTCTGCTAGTTTTCTCATATTTGTCGTTTCCCTTTTTCAGATCTTTCCTGTAAAGCTAGTTGTTGTTCTTTACCCACCATGGGGGTTTTTTTTGTTGTTTTTAAAACATAAGGGGCTGTTTCCAATGTTTGCTAATTATGTAGTCCTATAGATTTTCAGTCTCTATCTTTTCACCTTGGTGTCTTGTATTCACTATTTTTCCTCACAGAAATCCTTCTTCCCTCTCTCTCAGACCTCTTCTCCAAGAGTAATTCTCTTTGGAATAGTTGTAATAATATCAATAGTTCCAGCTTGAGAAAGGATAGAAAGCCTTGTAGTTTTCTACTCACTTCATTAATAGGTACATGGATATCCCCATTTTGCAAGTGGGTTGAGGGATATAAGAGAACTAGTAACTTCTGCAAAGTGTTGCAGTGATTTTGTGACTGAGCTTGCACTTGAGCATGGGAGACATGAGTCCTGGTTTTGTGCTGTGATTGCTGGGGATGCTGTCTCTGGGAGATGGACTTACAAGCTAGTGTTTGCAGCACCCTTCGGGGCTGTTTGTCTCTTGTTTATTAATCCCTTCATGTCCTGTTTCTATGCCTGTATGGTCTCTCTCTCCCCACACAGTGTGCTCTTCCTACCGCACTGTCTGTGAGGGAGCTTCAATTCAGGAGGCTTGAGTACCATATAGACTTAGTTTTTTTGCTGATCAGACAGCATGCATTGTTCATCAGATTCTCAGGTGTTGTGTCCCTCCTCTGTATGTCTTCTGCCCTGTCCTTAATCTGGTCCACTCTGGGAACAGGAATTGTTGCTATTATAGTCTCATTTTCAGTTTCATAGCACCTACCCTCTTTATTTTTCTTCCAGGGGAGCCTTCTCTGTGGTCCGCAGATGTGTAAAGAAAAATTCTTCACAGGAATATGCTGCAAAAATCATCAACACCAAAAAACTGTCAGCCAGAGGTTAGTGTCTCTATCTACCTTTCTTCCCTCTATTAGTAGGAAAATACTTCACTGGACTTGAGGCTGTAATAAATTTAAGGGATCTGGAGTTGCCCATTTCAGTCATTATTTTTAGGCATTTCAAAATAATTGAGTTCTGTGGCAAAGAGGAGCCTGAAAGAAGGTAGTATAGGATGATAGAAAAATTCCTGTGTCTGGAAATGGATACTCTGTAAAGTGATGTTGTCTTTTTTCTTCTTGAGATCTTTCTTCTTCAACCTGAGCTAGAGGTAGATTCATCTATGTGTGTGTCTGTACCAATCACTCATAATAAAGAGAAGTGTTGCAGACTTACTTTGCTGAATGTCTTTTTTACCTAGGAGATCCGTCTTACCAGAACAGATGTGATTATTTTTTTGAAAGACAGATGCTATATGCCTTGCTCCTTTCATGCTGTAGTTAAAGGTGGTGTGTTTGGAAGCTTAAAAGTCTTCCTTCAAAGGCAGAAGAAATATGTTGGATGGAGAAATCTTGCCAATTTGACTTCTCGGTGTATTAGAACAAGGAGCTTGTGCTTTCATTACTCCTGGAGACTTAGAAAACCTGAAACTAGACTGTAGTGTTATGAAGAAAGAAAAAATCTAACTCTTCCAAGCTGTTAGTCTTCTGCTTTCCAGGGACATACGGATACATAAAGGGTAGTGGGCCATATAGTATGAGGGGAATGTGCATCTTCTAGTGTGTAGGGAATCACTACAGGGATTGGGTGGGTTGGGGTGAGGTGGATGAGGGGGAGAATGAGAGAAATTGAGCTGCAATGAAAGATGCTGACAACAGGGAGTACAACAAGTTGAGATGCCAGAACCAACTCTTTCTAGAAAAGGTGAGCAAGAAGAGTTGTAAGTCTTTAGAGGCCTTTCAGATTTCACAAAATTAATGTAGGAAGCCCTTGACTATCTTGCTAGTTGAGTAGAGGGCTTAGTAGGGGGATTGACTGAGAAATGAAAGGGAAAAGCATGAGGAGAAAGCAAACGATCTTGAGAAATGATTTAGAAGTGAATAATGTTTTACCTAATCCTTACAAAAAAGAAAAATAGAATATGTGTTCTCCTTTTTGCTAGAATATGAAATGTGATGATAAGAGCAGAAGACAGCTTGAAGAATAATGAAACATTTTCATTTACTGTAGTTTGTATGGTTTATATGAAGAAGCAGTGTCAGTGGTAGTGTTCTGTGAAGGAGTGATTTTTTCCCTTTTTTTTTCTTTTTTACTTCTGGAATCAAGCATATCTGCTAAGGTGTTTAGTATTTAGCCTGAGTGAGGTTGTTTTGGGGGCCAACCAGTGGAGCCCTGGATTGTTAATGAGGTGGCTGCAGATCTTTTGAGAATCAGTGTTCCCTCAGTGGTCACGTGACAGTGCCTGCTGATGTAGGTGGGATATCCAATCTCTTGAGTTCAAAATTAGTTCAACTTAATATGGGAGAGGTTTGAAGAGTGGCTTTGCTTTGCTGACGGCCATTAATGCCATGTTTGCTCCACAGACTTCCCTGTCCATCCTGTAGTGAGGACTAAAGCTCAGGAGAGCCATTTCTCAGATGTTAGTGGACACCAGGCTGCTTGGAGAAGGGAAGGGGCAGTTTGATAAACTCATTGTAAAGGTTAAACCATTATCGTATGAAGGACAGGGTATTGAAGTTAACTCTGGAGATAAGAAAAATGGGAAAAAAATGCATGCTGAATATAGTTGAAAATTAAAAAATATATTAGCTGAAGGCCAAAACTCTCAGAAAAACTGAATCAGTTTTTAAGTGTTTGGTTATTTAATGAGTTACAGAGGGAGAAATGTATAGATTCTAATTGTTTTTCATAGTAAGATGATGACAGTTTAATGACCCAACAAGTAGGAAAAGTAAGTATGGGTGAATATAGGCCATGTTTTGATCTATACTTACTATTTAGATTTCATACCTTCCTGTAAATAAAATACATCGAGGCTGCTAGCCTGGTCCTCAGCTACTCAACTTGAGGCAGCTGGCAATGATATACTTAAAAACGTACTGGTTGGGTAGGGTAAGTGTGAGGAGAACCAAGAAAGAAAATGCGTGTTTCTGCTACTACAGAGGAGTATCAGAAACAAGATACTGATCAGGTTGTGTTGAAGTTTTAACTGAGAACTGAGGAATCTGTGAAAAGTAGATGGTGACTTTAGCTGAATATATAGGTTCCTCAGTTATTCCAGCTGTGTTTGCTGAGAGCTCAAGGGGTAAGTACAAAAAGTATTTATAGTAAAAGACTTGAGTATTTTGATAGGAAGTTAGTGAATTCACCTTGGAATAGGTCTTTAAAACATCGAAGGAGAAATGTGTGCTATTTAGACATTGCAGCTGTAAATCAGTGATTAGGGAGATTCAATTCAGCAACCTGAAAATGGCAGTCTTGGGAAAAGACGTTTTAGAAAGCTGTCTCCCTAAGGAGCAGAATGATGGTGTTAATTCTGCAGCATCTTGGATGTGTGTTGCCTGATGTGTCCTTTCCCCAGGCTTGCACTTCTCCTTGGGCTGCCTGTGTCTCTGCCCATCAGTACCTCTGTCCAGGGCTCTCCTGTGCACCCAGCTGCATGCTGTCCATTGTGCAGGGTAACCCACCCTCCTGACCTGCCTCTCACACTGCCGGTTTTCTTCTAGGCATGGTCAGAGAGCCAGAATATTCCCTTATGTGGGGACAGCCAGCCCCTCTCCAACTTAAGCATAGCTACATTTAACGTTTTATACATCTCTAGCAGAATTTGAACCTATATGGACACTTGATGCAGTAACTGCTACTTCAAGAGTCAGCATCTTGCTGCTGCTGCAAAGTATAGCCCATTGCTGCTTCACAGAAGTTTTGCCTGCTGTAGTGCTTTCCTTGAATCTGTTCAAGGCAATGGTAACAGAGCCTTGCTCTCCTCCTGCAGTACTTCTTGTTACCTTTGTTTTTCAAGACTTGTGATGAAGAAATACTAGATAGCTGACTGGGAAGTGCTGAAAAGCTTACTGTATGTGGCTGAAAAGGAGGAAGAGGAATGCTTCAGGATGAATTATATGCAATGAAAGGGTAAAGACTTGAAGAGGCATGGTGTTTCTCTGTGAAAGCAAGGAGGATGGACAGGGTGCTGGTCCTAACAGTTTCAGTCTAGTAAACTTCACCCTTCATAAAATACCAAGTCAGCAGTTGAGAGGAGTCGCTTTTTTATATTGTCTGTGATTTTTGGATGCCTGTTCTCTCTTTTAATAAGTTTTGTCAGTAAGAGCTGGTCTAAATTAAAATTCATATTTTGGCTCTAGTGAAGTATCTGCTATTATTCATGTTATGTTGATGCTTACGACTGCTCAGTGAAGACCATGCCAAGAAGTTTAATGTTAAATAGGGTCCAAATGCTTGTGGAAAGGGAGAGGAAACAGACTTCACCTTAGTCAGTGTTCAGCTGACATATAAGAGCAGTTGTTATTACACATGGAGGAAATACAATGCTTCAGTCATCTGAAATTCCTATGGGATTGAATGCACAGACTTTTACCAGCGCTACGGGTAGAGGGAAGTAATAACTGTAATTTTTTGAAAGTTGTCTTTTGGCTTTCACCAGAATACTTTTGAACATGAAAATTCATAGCAAGTAGTGCTACAGTGAAGTTCAAATAAAGTAAAATTACTTGCAGTGATCAAAAGATCAAGAGAGAAGCAGCAGCTTCAGTAGCAGTAGGGAGATATCCCCAATTTGACTTGCTAGCATATACTTCAAGAGAGAATCTGGCTTTTGAAAGAGGTAGGCAGAGCTTTAGGATTTGATAATTTTTAGGATGTTTTTTATACCAAATAGTATTTAGTGATCCTGCCACCATCTGTAGTATTTCTACCATTTTTTTAATGTGCAGAAGGAAAAATCTCTGTGTATTACATCTATTGCTAAATTTATTTTGCTGTTGAAAATCTGTGTCTTTTAACTCTTGCAAGTGACATCTCTTGATGAAAGAATTAAAAACAGCTGTCTTATAAGTTAGTCCACTTCACTGTCCTTACTGTGGCTTTGCTTTTGACTGTGAAATAGAGGTGGCTTCTCACCTTGCTTTTCATCTTTCCAAATTTGTAAACCAGATAAAAATTTGCAGTCTACCGAGTTATTTTGTTGTTGTTCCTGTAGGAGATTATGTGGATTGTGGGAGGAGCAGGGAATTACTTCTGTGTATCAAACCCCAACAGGAAAAAACCACTCTTTATACTTCAAACTCTGATATTTTCCCACTGTTGACTGGGCATTTGGTTCTATAGTGGTTGCTGATTTGGGCTTTACAATATGTTTTGTTGAAAGTGTCAGCAGTAGTTTCCCTGGACACTAAAACCTTGAGCTTGAATGCTGCAGAGGAAGTTTAGCAGCATCAGTCCCTAACATCTCTCTTGATCTGTTCTGTACATGTTCATAGCTGCTGCTTGCATTAAAACTCCCTTGGACTGCTCCTGAGGCTGCCAGGTTTCGAGTCTCTGTGGGGCATCACACGCTGCTGGAATTGGCTGTGTGCAGGCTGCTGCACTGCAGCGGGGCCACCGGCTCCGCCAGGGCAGGCAAGCCCAACACCCAGTCACAGGGGGCTCAAGCATAAAGCCAGACTCGCATAGAAATGTCCTGTGATAGGTGTCCTCTATGTGTTCCTGTGTTTGCAGGTTGAGGACAAATATCCTTTCTTGCAGAGGATGGCAAATCAAACTGTGTCTGCTCAGCCATACTTGCTGAGCAGCCAAATCAGGTCCAGTCATTTGGTTTGGGAGAGAAGCTTTCCTTCCTGCAGCATGGGCTGAGTGAAAAGCTTCCCTGCGCCCCAGCTCCACCCTGTGCCTCCCCTTTGCTGCCTGCAGAAGTCTGAGAGATGCTGTGATTAGGGAGCATATATAGCAGACCAGCTGCAGTGGGTTGGAAATTTTTGGAGGTCTTTGCACACATGGAGGGAAGCAGGAAGCAGAGCAGAGTGCTGCACACCCCCCAGAGCAGTGTATGAGGCTGGGAACTGCCTGGTGGAGCAACTGTAAGAGGCTGGGTGCTCGCGATGGGGGCTGCAGGGGAGGAATCAGTTGGTGGAGTGGGCTCGTGGGTAGCAAGCGGCTGAACTCTTCACTCTGCACCACAGCACACAAGTGCGGCAGGGGCTGGTGGTGAGGCTGCTCACTTGATGTTAGAAACAGCAGCCCTCTATGTCCCACCAGCAGCCTGCCTCCCCCTGTTCTTCCTGCCTGCCTCTGCTTGCAGTCCCCTGCATAGGGGAAGAGGAATTCAAATAGTATATATATACACCACTAGGGGAAATTTCATTGGAAGAGGTGTTTGGAGAAGAGGAGGGCTTGTGCCAAAGAGGAGACCCTGACCTTGGAGGAGAGGTTGGACTTGGGAACTTAGTGGGGGGCTGCTGAGGGTCGGCTTGGCTTTTTGCCTGCCCCAACATATCAGTACAGGCAGGAAAATACCCTGGCGTGAGAGCCAGCAGAGATTGCTGGGGTGGTGAGTGGTGGAAGCCTTGCTTTTACTGTGGCTCACTATGGCTAGAAGCTGGCTTCCTCCCACTGTGGATGTTAGTGATGGTTGGGGTTACCCCAGGTTGCCTCTCAGTTTACGCTGTATATTTTATAAAGGAGCTGGAACAGAGCAGACAGGATTTCAGCTTGTGTCTGTCTTCTCAGTGGTCACATTGAGTATTAAATTTCCGGCATTAACAATGAGGAGGGGGGGGGAAGTGGGCACACAGATTGGGCAGGAATTCCTACTGCCTCTGCACGAGGTTAGAGAAAGGAGCTTGGTGAGAGAGTCAGGTTTCTTGTTTTCCCAATATGAACTGGATTTATGTATGGCAGAAATGTGGTTAGACTAACTCCTGCACGTGTCCCGAAGCCCTTGGCTCTAGAGCATTTACTCTGATCAGCCAGCCATGGTTGAAATATTTGTAGGTGTCCCTATAGTGAAGAGCAGGGTGTTGAGCAGCCTGTAGATATTTTGGGTAAGGAGAGCTACTTTGGTCCTTGTAAGAAGGATCCAGTGAAAAAACTATTTGCCTTTTTTTTTGCGGTATATCACAGAGATTTCACTGTCTCCAAATTTAATCCTTCTCTAGACATCACTAAATCATCACTAGCAGAGAGGGATTCATCTGTCGATCATAAAGAAATTTTTAAAGAGTGCCCTCTTCCCCAAAAATGGGTTACCACCACTGTTCCACTGTTTTAAGAGAGGACTATGACAATATTTTTGTTCCTTTCCATGCCCTGCAAGTATTCTAGTTGTTCTGGCCCTCCAGATTGGGTGAAGACAGTTTTTAGAAGGGACACATGCTAATACAAAAATTTCTCTCCACTGTGCTGTGAGCACAACCCTGACAATGAATGCATCAGTCCCCACTTTTTCTGACCTGTCACCTGTTTTGGTATTTCAGGTGTTTCTTTTTGTTTCCTCTGCTCTTGAAATCTCCTGATTTTTACCAACATAACAGATGTAAAAAAACCCCACATTCATTTGCCGGTGTTTGACTATAAAGTGAGCTATTGCTGTTTTCTTGGTTGGGTGAAGAGGGCAATATTGCGGGGCACCAGGGTCACCAGCACAGGAAAGAAGCCTTGAATGCTGTAAAAAAAAAAATGTGGAGTATCTCACATCATTGTGTGTTTGCCTCTAACTGATGTCAGTGCTCAGAGTAGTCATCTTCGAGAAAAGAGAGGTGCACTGATTTCTAATGGGCAAATGCATCCTTAAAATTTTGAGTTGCTCACTAGATATTTTGGGGTTTTTTTAGTGTATGGAGGAAATGTGACCCTGTAACTTCAACTGCTGTAGTTGCTGCTGATCCTTATGACAATAAGCTTAATGCTTCAAAAATAGGGGTCCTATGAATTAGGCTGACATCATGTTCCTTTTTATACCTTATCAAATTTAAATACCACTTTATACTTTGGTAACGTCTTCCCAAACATTCTGGTATTGCTGCCTGCATGATTTTTTGAGAACAGTTGCAGAATACCTCTGAAGAAATGGGCTGGCAGTATCTTAGAAATAAGCTTTCTGAACACTGAGGGTAGCCAAAGATAAGTGGGCCATGGATTAACTTTCTGCTGAAACTGAGTCTACAGTTGTTAGATTTTATTTCCTTGTGGCTTTTTTCACCTTTTACTCTTCATCTGCCTTTCTTTCCTTTTTAATTTTGAGTTCGTTTTGAATGTTCATTTCTTTGTCATGGATCAGTTACTTTAACCCATAATTATATTAATTTATAATGCTTTGATTGAAAATAGCCCTTTAGTAATGCTGCTTTACTCTCCTTCCCTCCCAGAGAATATTGTACAATTTCTGTTGCTCCCACAATTTAGATGGCCAGACTGGGAAGTGTGGCTGTTAATGCAAGCAGCTGATGCCTTATGTCTGAGACTAATACAGACATGCCAGGAGAGCTGGTTAATGTTGTATCTTGCCTTTTTATGATGGAATCAGGAGAGGAGGAGATGACTGTGTGGCATTACTTCTGGTGTCAGGATCTGTCTTGCTCTGCTCCTGGCAGAGCCAGAGAGAGAATTCCCCATCTCTGAGATGTGAGTTGAGTAAATGCGATGACATTTCAGAGAATGTGTGTGTGCATATAACTTTCGCGTTATGTTCCTGAGAGCACGAGTTGCATATCTCTCTGGTGACCCCCTGTCCTGCTGCTCCTGTCCAAAGTTCCCATCCTGAGTTAGCTGTTGTCTAAGCCTCCACAGCCATGAGCCCTTGTCTTACCTGTGGCTGGAGTGTGCTTACCTGTGACGCTGGGACAAGTCCAGGTTAGTGTGGTGCCTCAGAGAAGGTTGCTAGCTAATCTTTTCTCTTTGCTGGAAGCCAAAGGTGATTTCACTGTTCAACACAAAACTTTTCTTTCTGGGGCAGCAAAGGTAGCATCTCTTTTTGTAGTGCTATTGTTTGTGTGATTCTGTCAGAGTCCCAAAAGTTGAGCTGAGAATTGTCTCAGTAGGCATTGTGGGAATGAAGACACAGCTAATTTTAAAGAAAAACAAATGCCATGTAAACGTATCCCTAAGGAAGGACTATGCTTGCAAAGATGAGCCTGGGAGCGGCCACAGCTCTTTGTAGGCCTACGAGGCAGAGGCTAAATGGCAGATCAGGCGGGGAGTGGCAGCCTGCCTGCTGTGGCAGAGCTGCTGGGTTATCTCTGGGGGCTGTTGCCATGATGACAGTGGCAAACAGGGACTGAAAAATTTACCAGATGCATGTGAGCCAAAGGATTAAACTTTCTCATAGGAGAGAAGGGAGGGGAGGAGGGTGGGTGATGAATTAACGAAGGACAGTACCCTAGTGAGAAATACCAGGCTCACTTTCCTATACTGCTGGGATGGCAGGGGGGAATGCAGACTGGCATTCCTCCTCCAGTCTAAACTCTGAGCCACACTGCCCTGACACATTTCCTCTTTGAAGAGAGGGTGAATGCACCCTGCTTTCACTGCATATGTCATTGGGATTTGCATTGCTTTGGCAGGTGGAAAGTAAGAAGTGGGAAAAGATGGTTTCTCTTTTTTAGTATTTTTTTCCCTATTCCCTATACCTACAAGTAACTCTAGATCTTTACTTTGTGCTTAGAGATTTTCTGCACTAGAGTTCATGCAAATCAAGTTTCAATGTTGCCTGCAGGTTGCAGATTATCAAACATGGTTCTAACCAGCCTGCACTACTGTCATCAATAGCACAAGACCGTTGTCATTGAAAATATCTGATGCAAAACCACATCAGCACTACTAGGGCTAGTAGTGGTCTTGACCCTGCATCTGCTTATGTTCCCTTCCCAGAGCTGGGGCAGTGTCCCTGCATGTCAGAGTTGATAGCATGGTGGACAGGCAGTGCATGAGAGAAGCTAAGCTTGGCAGTTTTCCCTCCACTGGAGTCTGAGGAAGTCCTATTGCGACCCTGTGCTGCAGCCTCCTTTGTGGAGGTTGACCGCAATAAGGACTGGTCCTAGGAGAATTAGTGATTTGCAGCTGGCTGGGGAGCAAGAGCTAGTGAGGGGGTCTCTGCTCAAAATCTCAGTGCTCCATAGCAAAAGGTGGTATCACTTGGTTGTTTACAGCAAATTATTACGGTACCTTCTTGCAGGCAGCTTCAGGAAAGACCTACCTGGCTGTGCCTGGAAAACTTCTGAACAGCAAAATACTGTGTGCATATATAGTATAAAATGTTTGTCTGAAGGCTTAGTAAGATGGAATTGTGGTAATAAAAACTGTTTCATTCTAGAAGGGCTTCTTCAACTTAAAACATTTATTTATGGAATGAGACACTAATATCTATGGAAATTATTGATATAGGTCTTTCCCACCAAGCCAAATCCCAGCGGACTTTTTAAGCTCCTGTGAATACAGGCCATATGTGAGAACAAGGATTTTAAGCCTCCAAAGCCAGTTCCTGAAAGCCTATGGAAAGGATTCTTTCCTTTCCTTTCCTTCACTTCTACTCCTCTTCCAGACACCTGAGTTAGCTGGTGTAGGCTGCAGCTTGTCTTATGAAGTAACTCAGTGTTTGGATGTGCTTTATCTTCTGCAGTTACTGTGTCATCCCCGATAAGTCAGTTGGTGTACACTGTGGTAAGTGATAGCTGTGAAGACAGAGATGTCATTTCTTGATGTTGAAGGCAACTCTTTTTTGAAAGAGGTTTTCTCAATCCCAGGGGAGCCGTGAGAAAAAGAGAAGCAGTCTGACATAGGCTGACATCTGAGGTGAAAAAAAGGAGACTGAAGAACTAAATCCTTAAACTTTAGCATGTTTCCTCTGTTCCCTGTTCTTTTCCAGGGACCTCTCTTTCACAAGGGGTCTCCTTGCCTGTGCAGCAGAATTTAGTCTGTAAAGTTTCCTGCAGCTCTGGAGATGGGTGAGATGTGTGTGTTTATCCAGCTCTGTTTACTGCTAGAGACCTGATCTCATACACCTGACTTGAAATGTGATTTCAGAGGGGACAGTCCAGTGCTTTCTCTGCGATGCACTTTCTATATGCACATTTCAAATTACATGGGTACCCTGGAAGCTTTTTCAGGGAAAACAGCTGGTTAAAACTCATCCTATATTGGTCTCCAGTGCCTGCCAAATAAACTTTTTGTTTCTACTGTATTAGAGCAGCTACTATTCTGAAAATGTCCATGTGTATCTTGGTTGGTTTTTTTTATTTTCTTTTTTTTTTTTTTTAATTTATTTCCTCATATTCCTTTATGTCAAAGCATATAACATTTCATGAGTAATGGGCCAATAAATTGCCCATTGGCTGGAGGGAAAAAATAGATGTAGAAGGAGGAACTTGTCTTTACTGGCCCCTGGAACATTTTTCTTGGAGGCTACTAGAGAGTAGGGCCTGGTGATGCCAAGCAGGACTTTTCTGTTTGCCAAAAGAATTGGTGTGCTGTTAAGTTTAATTTTGCCTGCCTCAGGGCTTGTCCGTGTAAGCTTTGGATATCAAATGTCCTCTGTTGAGATTGTGTCTGAGAGATTAGGAGCATTGAAGTTGCACAGCTTTATTTTATAACTGATGCCTGTGCAGAGACAAAGCTTGATTGTGATGATGTGTTTCTTCACTGCAAGTTAAAGTAGTGATTCATAGCTCCTGTGTTACTTTAAATATTCCTGATTTTTGGATTGCAGATTGAAAAATGGCTTTCAGTTCTGCCCATTTTTGTTTGACTCATGTGTCATCTGGCCTAGAATCTGCCAGCTCTGCAGATTAGGGTGTTGTGTTGTGTCTGCTGCTTGTTATGAAGTTGCCTGGATTAAAATTTTTGATGCAGAGCAATGATCCACAGCCTTCTCTGTCTGTCTGAATTGCTCTTGCACTTAATAAGGATGATGTAGAGGACTGAAGTGTGGTCAGCTTGTCCTTTGTGTGGAAGCACCTCTACAGTAGTAGACTGGGAGTTGAGCTCTCATTTGTCTTTTCCAGACAGCCAAGTTCAGCAAAAAGAGATATGAAAAAAGAGACCCAAGGAAGTTGGCTTTTTTGATAATCGTTATCAAATATTGCTAACAAGTTCAGGTGACTCTAGTTGCTGCTAGCAGTTTATGTTGCTGCAGACCTGGTTACAGTTTTAAGGAAGCACATTATGCCTTCTTAACTCTTTGTGGCTATGTACATTTAGTTTCTTCAGTAGTCCTGAAGCTGAGCTTAAAAAGCTTTCCCTCCCACCACTTCACAAATAGTCAAGAAGTTTCTTATCTCCCTGATGAATTATAAAATGTTAATTGCTGAAGTTTTTTCTCATCTGAAAGCACAGCCAAAATTTCTTCCCTGTCTTGGAAACATAACTTGGGTCTCGTGGTTGCAGTTACCTTATCTAAAGGGGTGGCAGGGGTTGGCTCAGGAACAAGGCAACATGCAGCTAGACTGAGCCAGAGGAACTTAAATTCTTCCTTCTGCATCTTTGAATTCCTGGATCCTGCATTGCAGTGACTTGACACTGCTGAGATCTGCCTCCCTGTCGCACTGTTACCTTGTCTGCTAACCAGCTGTAGTCTGATACTTACTTAGCTGGTTCATCCAAAACCACCGACACCTGATGTGATCAGCTGATGGGGAGAAGAAGGGAATGTCCAGAAATAAGCTCACTTGATGTGGTTTCTCTTTGTTAGGCTGTGTTCTTCAGGACCGTCTGTGCCTAGTGAGTTTGAGACAGAGTTGCTGGAGTTCTTGCACATGTACAGTTGCTGTGAATGCAGCAGAGAAGGTGCTGATACGGCTGTGTTGCCTTTGGAGCAGCTCTGTGTCCTACTGTCTCGCTTACTGCGTGTCCACTTTAAGAGAGTTCATCTGCAATGCAGCTGTTAGCAGGGAAGTTCTGTAAATCAAGAGGGAGTGAGTGCAAGTGAGCCCAGTGTCTGCAGTTGTGGCTGGGTCCTCCCCACAGTACAGGGCAACTTGTTCAGAGAAGACTTTTTGCGGGAGGAGAAAGGGATAGCAGCGCAGTGCTGATGGTAGGAGCCCCTCCCTTCTGTGCCTGTGTATGCATCAGCTGCTCAGGAGCAGGAAAACATGGAAAAGCACAGTGGGCAGCAATCCTGGAACTGGAAAATCCTGTCATGCTTTTCCCCTCCTCACTCTGCCTAACCAGGTGTTTGCTTAGGGCCAGTCCTGTCAGGATGTCTTTATAGCACACTCCCTTCTTACACAGGATGTCCTGTTAGAATTTGGAGCTTGTTGTGAGCTTCTGCATGTCACTCAGAAGTGCACAGAGGCCCCATGGGTCGCAGGTTTACAACTGTGTTGTCTTTTGTTGCATGGCTGTCAGAGAGCCCACGTGCTGGTGCAAAGGGATGATGCCCACAGGTGGAGTCAGTTGGAGTGCCCTGGCTGTTCAGGTGTTGCACCTGGCAGCCTGGGGACTGCTGTGAGGGAAAGGAGGAGGAGAGGAGAAGAGCCATGTGTGCAGCAGCCCTGCTACAAGTGGGGTAGATGAGCCGTCTGAGGGGAACTCTGAGAGGATTGCAGCCCCTCCAGCACATGTCAGGAAGGCTGGCTGGGGAGCTTGTGGCTTTAAGCATGTGGCTGAGGAGTGGACCACTTGTTGTTCTGCTCTTCCCCTGCCTCTTCTCTGCTTCTCCAGGAAGTAGAAACTTCTCGAAAGCCTGCCTGGCTATCAGCTATGACAGGAGCACTCATACAATTGCTTCCTGGTTCCCCATCCACAAGTTTCTGAGGATATTCTGGTGAAGAAATTCCTCTGTAGCTCACAGGGATTCCTAGGGCCCCTTAGGCTATTGCTGGAGAGGGCCCTAAAGGACCTTCCTCCAAGCTGGCTGCAGATTATGGGCAGTGCATGATGCTTTTCATTCTGGTGCTTAACAGGCAAGGCTTCCTCCTTGACTGTATTTAAAAGTATTCTGGGCAGACTTGGCTCCAGATTTCTATTTCAATTTCTTTATTTCCACTTGGGAAAGCGTTTCCAATTGACAGTCATTGGTGATGCAGAAAAAATTGGTGTATGATTCAACACCCACTTTTCCTCTTCTGCTTCCTCTCTGCCTCTCTTGTTTTCTGGACATTTGTTGTCCCTTCGTAATAACCAAATTGTGCTAACTGTGTGTAAGCAATGTTCCCTCCCCTTTTGCTAGGGGACTGTCTGACTTGTTGTAAGAAGTTATTTTTAGGGTTTGCTTCCTGGGATATTCTACCCGTGGCCAGTTATGGTGATGAAAATGTCACTGAGATGCAGAAAGGACTCCCAATTCATTGATAGCATGCCTGATCTTTCTTTTGTAAGGGTGCCCATGGAGATCATGAGTTCCTTACAAATACATTGCCAGCACTCAGGGACACAGCCCCAGTGACTGTACAGCATTACTCCCTGTTAAAAGCATAATGGGCTTCTGAATTAGCCCAGGAGAAAAGAAGAAAACAAGAAAAAAGAAATTAAAAATAAGTAAAGCCTTTCTTTCATTCCAGTGGAGTTTGTTTCTGCCCTTTTTCTTTTTCTTTTTTTTTTTTGTGTATAGGGATGTCAGTGCTGCAAAGCTGTGTGTCAGTGTACAGGCCAGTCCCTCACAGGCAATTTGCTCCTTGTACTGGATGTATTATGTTGCACTGGGTTGCTGCCAGATGGCTGGTCTAGGCTAGAGGAGAAGGTGTGTGCTTATTCTTTTGAAACACCCCTCCCACCCCCCAGGTCTGTGGCTTGCAACACCCAAAAAAGTTGATCTTTATGGCAGCTATAGCTAACAAAGCATGAATGTAATACAGGCAAATTACAAAGCTCAACTGACCAAGGCTGTGGGCTGACAAAATACTTGGCTTAAGGAGCACCTGTGTCCTCCTCTGAAGATGTTTGTTCCCTCTGTATTGCAGCACATTTCTTTTCAGTCTTACGCCTTGAATCAGGAAAACAAGTTCAGAAGAACCATTTAGTAAGGAATTATTGAAGTGGTGGGGATGGGCAGTTATTTGTTCTCTGGGTAGACTGGAGATCTGTTTAGATCTTCATATTTCTTGGAGCAACCATAGAAGGGGTTGCTTTAGTGTAGCTCTAGAAACCAGGATCTTCTGCAGCTGAGTCTGAGAAAAGTGCATGTGGAGTGTTATGTTGGTGACGTGGAGATGTGGAAATAGCTTTTGTGTGCCTGTATTGTACTCCTGGAAGAGAGCACAGGAAGCAGAGCCCCTTGAGTTGCTTTGGATCAAGGTAACGGAGAAGTTTTACTTGGCTTTCAGGCCTGGTGCTGTTTGGATCAGGAAGCCATGTGGCTGCAGTGCAGGGATGGTGGCAGCAGTCTTGAGTGGGTGGGTGCTCTGCCTCTGCAACACAGAGACTTGTGAGCTGCCTGCAAGAAAAGGCAGTTACAGAAAGATTGGGGGAGACTCCTCCCTGATTAGATAGCATCTTCAAAGTTATCAGTGCTTAGAAACTCCTCTTAAGCTTTTACATATAAAGAGTTTCTTTCCATGTGTGTAACATACATGCATAACCATGTGTATGTTTTTAAGTAATCCTGACATTTGAAGTTGTTTTAGTGAGTGGTAGCTTTTATTATGTCTTCTTGCTGTCTTGTGTCCATACAATACCTTGAAGAGCCCGAGCACTTTATATGCACAGGATGAAGTTCTTGGACCCTTCAGGAGCCGGAGGCAAGCATGCTGTCTCTTTCCCTGCTGTCCCACGTTCCTAACTGCCACATGGATTTACTGAGACATGCTGCACTTTGCTCTTTGGTACAGAAGTATTTTGGTGGCTCTGCTACAGGTGGTATCTGCTGTGGCACATTGTGTGCATGTTAAATCTTCTCTCATTTAAGTATCTGGTTAGCTGTTCTGTATTTACTGCTTGCTCTGCTTAATTTAAAGTTCTCCTAGCATTGCTAGGGGAACTTAGCCTTAAAATAGATGGTTTGACCTTTTTTTTTTTTAATTATTCTAATCCCCTGAGGCTTGATGTTCCTTCTTGTCAGAAGAGCGTATTTTAACAGAGGTATTATCTCTTTCAGAGAGAAGTCATTCAGCACTGGGGTGCAGTGCCATGCATCTGGTGCCTTTAAGAAGATTTTCTATTTAGTTTACTTCTCTCATTCATGTCTTTCAAATATCAAATCTAGGCAGCATTTCCAGCATCCTTCCTTCTTCCAGCTGGCTGGAGTAGCTAAAAAGAAGCAATGGATGTAGACTAGGTGTTACATGGACACAGGCCCCACAGTGGGACCTGCAGTGAAGGATGGCATTGTGCATTGAACAATGATGTTCTGCTGAATACCAGTATTAGGAGTATGCAGAAATTCTGAAGTTTTGTTTCCCTCCTGAGCGTCTCTCATTTTCATTCAAGCATAAATGTCCTTGGTTCATTCAAAATAAATCCAGCTGTTCGGTGGCCAGTGGCTGCATTATCATGTAGCATTTTATTCAAGAGCCACATTGTACAGATGTGTTATGGGAAAACTGGGACTAGATGCAGTAGGTGTGCAGGCTTGGCCAGCTCTGACAGTGATGGCTGAATTGGAGTGCATTGGGTTTGAGAAGGAGCTTTTGTAGCCCCTTGTGCACAGGGAGAGCAGTATGGTTTCTGTTCATATGTTGGTAAAGGTGGAGTCAATGCCAGGAGCTTCCTCTTCCAAGTAGGATTTTCCCCAGGGTTTTGTTGATGTGCTTTCACCTGTGGGTGTTTAGTCTTGTTTT
This sequence comes from Ploceus nigricollis, assembly GCA_013399945.1. NCBI lineage: Eukaryota > Metazoa > Chordata > Aves > Passeriformes > Ploceidae > Ploceus > Ploceus nigricollis. Next base: position 1,353,782 of record VXBC01001521.1, read on the forward strand.
CCAGGAGCTTGGTTCTCTTTGCCCCCACTGCTTTGTCCTTCCAAAATTTTTATTCCCCTACCTGGAGGAATGTCATCATTCCACTGCAATGTGCTCCTCTGCGCCACCAGGAAAGTGTTCCTGCAGCTTTTTTTAACCATGTACTCTCAGTCTTACTTTGTTGTTCTCCCTGTCAGTTATGTAATACATCAACGGGTTTCATTAAATATCCTTGATCCTCCCAGTACTACTACTGGGCAGGGAAGTATTAGCCCTGTTTTACACTTGGGAATACTGAGAAAGATGCAAATTTTCAAGTGCTTTTCAGAACACTTGGCAATGAGCCATGATGAGTTAGGAAAAGAGTCCAAGTCATATTCTTTGCTGTAACAGTGATAGGAAGAGTGTAGGTAGAAAAAAAACTGTGGGCATTTGGCAGAAAATAACGTGGGCTAAAGCATGTAGTAGTACGAGGAGTTGTGGTATAGTTTGCTGGTTACAGGAATAGTATTTTGATGTGGTTTTTTGTACTACTTTTTGCTCTGATTTGCTTACTGTTTGTGTAATACAGCTCCAAAATATGTTATATTTGGTATGCCTTTGGACTCTCTTCCTTTCTGTGATTTTTCCAGGTGAAGAGGATTGAAAACTCGATCAGAGGTAACTGCTGTTGGTACCAAAGGCTCTTACATGACAATAAACACACAATGGTTTTGTGTGTGTGTGTGTTTGAAGACCAATCAGAAAAATTAAAGGAGGTCACTTAGATGCAAAATTATTACCCTGTATTAGTCATAACTGCAGGGACAGTACCATCTGCAATAGTTTATTTTCTGAAGTGTGTTAAAGTAAGGTGGCAAAAATGAAAACTTCAATCTCTTAAGATAAGCAACTGTACCTAAGAGTTAAGAAAACCCCAATTTCATGACAGGAATTTAGGTAAACTCTAAAATTGTCTGCATTTTGAGATCTAAGTAATTGATTCGGTTGTGAAAATTTTGATTATGGAATGCTGTCAGGAAACTGTTCCTGCACCACTCTTGCTGTGTCTTTTGGCTAATAAGCTGTCTGTTAGTGCAAAGCCTGTCTGTCTGTTATTGGCTAATAATCTGTCTGTTTCTGCCTTCCTGGAGAATTTGGAAACATCCATATTAATGCATGGTTAAGGCATTTGAAGTCTTTCCCCACGAAACAGCTCTAGGTGCACAAGGTATACTGCTGCAAGCCCTCTTGACCATATGATAATGTCAAACTAATATGAAGTCTTCAAGAGCAGAACATCCTTTACCACCCAGGGAGGAATAAAATCTTGTGTGTGTTTAAGAAGATTACTGTTAGCTCATCGGAAGGAATAATGAGAAGTTATGGGACAGAGTTGAAGACCTGTCATTAGCTGAAAGCCAGTCCAGGAGAAGGAATAAAAACTGTGAGGGAATGACCAGAAAGCTATTCTACACTTAATAATGTGTATGCTGGGGATACTGCTAACTTTTCAAATCGTGTGATTCAGGTTTTGTTTAGAAGACAGTTAGAAACCATACTGTGGCAGTGCTTTAAGGAAGAGCCATATAAGAGTAGAGGGAAAAGGAAAATAGTAGGAAGAGGTGGAATGTGATTCAGGTTAATTAAAGTGTCATGTGAAAACTAGTTAGAGGCTCTGGTCTGCCCTTTCTGTAATAAAAACAAACGTGGTTGTGCAATGAATTGAAAATTTATATTTTCAATAATTCATTTCAAACTTGTTGCCTTTAGACAAATATTGTAGATTAGAAAAAAAGAATGAAAAACTTGTGTGTAATTTAAGTCAGCATATTTGAAGAGGAATGCTTTTTAAAAAGGAATGGGTTTACAGACTTATTTCTTCAGGTTGTGTTTTGCATTGTGAGATTCATCCATTCTTTCCTTTGTACAGGGTGACTGGGATCATCCTGAAACATAGATACGTGTCTTTTTTTTAATCTTTTAATTGACTGTTGTTTTCTTCATAACTTCAGCAAAGAACACAGGCTTCCCTTTGGAGAGAAAGGTGCTCTCCTAGCACCAGAGCAGGAGAGTGAAAGATGGAGGAAAGAGTGGATATTTGAGTCCAGCATTGGGAATGATTCATCCTATGTCTTGATACAAAAAAGCCCAAACAAACAAGCAAAAAAACCACGAAAACCAAACCAAACAACAACAACAGAAAAAAAGCAGCAATATTCATCCAGACGATATCCTTTTTCAGTCTGTCCTTTCTGCCATATGTTCCAGCATGTTGCAAGTTGTATTGTTGCTATTCTACCTGAATTAGCAGGTTTCAGGCACCATTGGTTACAGAAAGCAAAGTAAAATGAATTAGAGGTCTGGCAATGAGTGTACATTAAATTTAGGAGCTGACAGTACTGCCTATCATGACTTGACTTTCTCCACTTTTAGAAATTGTATTTGTCTTTTTGTGCTTGAGCTTTGTTTTCATCTTTAGCAGGTTTGCATAGTGTGTAATGGTGCTGAGGACTAATGCTCATGCATGGACCTATGCTAGCACTATTGCACATAATGTTTTGGCCTCCAGGTTGCAAAGAATTTTTCTGCTAGTTTGTTGTGTTTTTTTGATGGAGGACCGAGGAGAAAAGGAAAGCCTCAAGAAAATGTAGCATTCCATGATGCTGTTTTTAGAAATTCTGTGTGGTGCAGGTTTATATAAAAGACACTTAAGAAGCATTTCCCTGCCACCCCCAGTTTTTTACCTCCTATGAATAAAAGAATGTTAATACTGTGAAGGAGGATGTGAAGCACTGTTCTTCTAGGCTCAGTCCTGTGAACAACCTCGATGTGATGCATGGTTGGAATTAACTTTTTACACTGGAGCTATAAACATTGTTCTGCTTCTCTCTGTGGATTATATGCTGGTCACCTCCAAACAAACAGGGTGTCTGCTCATGACTAGAAATTCACTTTGAGTTAAGCAATATTTGAATTGAAAGTGTGAAGAGCATGATGTCAAGCCTTCTCCATAGAAAATGATATTAAAAGTTGCCAGCTGTTTCAGTGCACAGGTTGTAGTGGTGTCAACTAACTGAAAGCCCTGGTGATTCTACGAGTTTTGTGAAGCACTAAAACACTGCAACAAGTGGGGAAGGCACTTCTCTGACTCTTGAGTGGATTATAATTTTCATGGAATCACAGAATCATAGAATGGTCTGAGTTGGAAAGGACCTTAAAGATCATCTAGTTCTAGCCCCCCTGCCATGGACAGAGACATCTTTCAGAAGTCCAGGTTGTTCAGAGTCCCATCCAACCTGGCCTCAAACATTCCCAGGGCTGGGGCAGGCACAGCTTTTCTGGACAACATCTGCCAATGCCTCACCACCCTTACAGGGAAGAGTTTCTTCTTAATATCTAATCTAAACCTCTTCCAGTTTGAAGACATTCCCCCTTGTCCTGTCACTACGGGCCCTTGTAAATAGTCCCTCTCCATCTTTCTTGTGGGCTCCCTCCAGGTACTGGAAGGCTGCAATTAAGTCACCCTGAAGCCTTCTCTTCTCTAGGCTGAACAATCTCAGTTCTCTCAGCCTTTCCTCATAGGAGAAGTTGATTAGATCCCTCTAATCAACTTGGTGGCGCTCCTATGGACTCGTTCCAACCGATCGATGTCCTTCTTGTGCTGGGGATTCCAGAGCTGAAGGCAGCACTCCAGGTGCATGTTGTTGGCTCGTGTCCAGTGTCTCATCCACCAGCACCCCCAAGTTCTCAGCACGGCTGCTCTGGATTGGTTCATACCCCAGCCTGGATAGATACCTGGGGTTGCCCCTGCCAGGTGCAGCACCTTGCGCTTGGCCTTGTTAAATGTAATGCAATTCCCATGGGCCCACTTCTTGAACTCGTCCACATCCCTCTGAACGTCAGCCTGGGCTGACTCTTCTAGGAAGAAGCCAACTTTCCCTGTGCTCAGTAGCTCCGTAGCTTCATAAAAGTGAAATTTTTGTTCAGGCTTCTCTTTGGGCTTCCAAATACACATATTATCTCAGACTTTCAGCAGAAGTGAGTTCACTGTTCAATCTGTATGTGTGAGGGGGGCAGGGGGGAAGTATGTATTTGTTTCTTTAGGTTGCTTATGTGCCTGAAATTTAAGGGTTTGGTTGCATATCTTTATAAATCCATGATGTGATCATTAACCCCAGAAAGATCTGAAAGTTTGGCTTGAGTAAAGCTTCTGTTTTAAAATGAAGTATTGTTCATTTTTAAGCCATGAGGTATAGCTTAATTGCAAACTGGCGATCTTTAAAACCATCCTTCTCTTAACTTGAAGTAACTGTGAACCCAAATGAAGAGAAAATAGTGCTTGGTTATGAATTATTGGTATTTATGGAAAGGCAAACTGTTTCCTTCCCTCCTGTCCTTGCCACAATAAGGGCATTGCTTTTGTGCAGTGTAAACTGCATTTAGTAATGGTCTTGTGCTTAAGAGCTTCTAGTTAATGAGACCTATTAACAATAATGAAAAATGGCATCCTTAAAGTGCAGAGCTAGTCAGAAAAATAATTCTTCAAGAATGACTGGATGGCTGTGTACTCTTTCTTGGGTTATTTAATTTAAGGGGTGGGGGAGGAGCACAGTCTTGGCTCTGAAATTAATTATTCTCCTACATATGTGCCTGTGATCTGCAGTTCCTGCTGGGGATTTGCAGAGCTGGGGCTTCTAGAGCTAAAGAGCTTCCCAGACTGAGCCTAGCTGAGACTGGGGCATGTAGGCTTGGCTTTGCTTTCCCAAGCCTCAGTGGGAGCGGCAGTAGTAAAACCCTTTTTTTCTCTGTTCAAATGAACACATCTGAGTCAACAACACAGAGCAGTTGCATGGAGTAGAAAAGTGATTTTTTACATAATTATTCATCTGGCTATGTTTGTATTGTAGTGTGTTTCCACCTCCGCATCATGTGCTGTTTTAGTTAGACAGGATATACATTGCTTTTCAATATGTGAATAATCCTGCTTAAGGAAAGGGGAGGATTGGCAATGATTTTATTGGATTTGAGATACAAAAACCGCTACATTTGTGCTTAGGAAAGGACACAAGGACACTGCCTGGATGATGGCTGTTCATATGAATAAATAGTAAGGCATTACAGGGAAAGTCTAGAGAAGTGAAAGCTACCTTTATCTCTGCCTTGGTGTCCTCCCACTCAGTATTGCACTCCCATGTACATTTTAGTAATTTCCTTTTCAGCTAGGACAGCCTGTCATGCCAGCCAGCAGACTTGGAATAGCTTCACTTAGTACGGGACCACCTTGTCTATCTTCACTGAAAAGGATTTCTCTGGTTCTGTTACTGCTCTGTTTGTCCTAAGAATTACAGTTTTTTGTGGTTATAGGTTCTGCATATTGGGAGAACTTCCATGACGTGGGACAAAGTGGGCACATTTTAGGACAAATGAGAGATTTTCATGTAAAGGCAATGTTTCTTTTCCCACTTTGGGGGCAGCATTGATTAGTGAAGACAGACTTAATTTCTTGGTTCTGTACCCTGGCTGCCAACTAAAGCTAATGGTACCACACCCCTCCGGGTTTTAATTGAACTTCATCTTCTAAGAAGGCACCATCCTCTTAACTGCCATCTGTGGCAGGATCACATGCTCAAAGCAGTCCTAGATGGAAAAACAGTGTCCAGCTCAGTGGTGATTCTTCTGTCCCTTTATCCTCTGTGTCTGCTTACAGAGGAGCTGCTTCTGTGCTATAAAGAAAGAATTTCAAACCACTTTGTCCTTGCCTCTAGCAGGTTTTGGGAGGTTCATGTAATTTTTCAGGATATTTTATATGCTAATGTATGTGTCCTTTGTGGAAGAGAAGAGTTGGAGTGTTCGCCGTAGAGCACTCAATCCCTACTGTAAAGACTGTTGAGCCATCTGGGGGAGACAGTCACTTCTTGAAAACAGGCTTCTGAAGCTGTTTCTGTGTGGAAATTGGAATCCAGTGGATACCTAGGGCGTGCAGAAGCACTGGCTAGGAGCTTCCTTTAAAATGGAGCTGAGAAATATGCTGCATGGTGAACTGCCATGGTGGCCAGGAAGGCCAATGGTGACCAGGAAAGCCAGTGGCATCCTGGCCTGCATTAGGAATTGTGTGACCAGCAGGAGCAGGGAGGTCATTCTCCCCCTGTACTCGGCGCTGGTGAGACCGCATCTTGAGTGCTGTGTCCAGTTCTGGGCCCTCAGTTTAGGAAGGATGTTGAGATGCTTGAGTGCATCCAGAGGAGGGCAACGAGGCTGGTGAGGGGCTTGGAACACAAGCCCTGTGAGGAACGTCTGAAGGAACTGGGGTTGTTTAGCCTGGAGAAGAGGAGGCTTAGAGGTGACCTTATTGCTCTCTACAACTTCCTGAAGGAAGGTTGTAGACAAGTGGGGGTCCGTCTCTTCCACCGGGCAGCCACTGACAGAACAAGGGGACACAGTCTCAAGCTATGTCAGGGAAGGTATAGGTTTGATATTAGGAAAAAAATTTTCACCAAAAGAATAATAAAGTACTGGAATTATCTTCCCAGAGAGGTGGTAGAATCATGATCTCTGGATGTGTTTAAAAAAAGACTGGACATGGCACTTGGTGCTATAGTCTAGTTGAGGTGTTAGGGCACAGGTTGGACTTGATGATCTTAGAGGTCTCTTCCAACCTCATTATTCTGTGATTCTGTGATTCTGTGCTGTATCCCCAGTGAAGCTGCACGTTTGTTAGACAGGAAGCAGGCCAATGCATGGAGGAGGAGGTGAAGCTGGCAGTGAAGCGGGGAGCAGAGCACTGATGGGGGTGTGCAGAGCACTGCTCTGTAGGTGAGAGGAGAAATTAGTTCTTGGTGCAAAGTGTTTTGTGGCCTGATGGCCAAGGGCACTCACCAGTGCCAGCTTTGCATGCACATTTGGCCAGATTTTCTTTTCCAGGTCTTGCGCTCTCCTGCTGTACACTGCCACAAGTCCAAGATTTGTGAATTTAACCCAGAATTGCAAGGATATGCCTCTGCTCTGTTTTCTTAGACCGGTGTGTTTGAAAAGATTGGGATTTCCTTACTGAAAAATCAAAACAGAGATGATTTCCCCTGGAATTTCATATCTTCTAATAAGGTGTTAACAGAAGGAAGGGAAAAAGTAATTCAGCAAACCTGAATACCATGATGTAAGCTTGTGCTAAAACTTGGACTTTATTAATTGCCTCTTGCTCTCCTTAGCTTGTCTGTTTTTGAGGTGGAAGCACAGAGCACCGATGCAGTTACTGGACATAATTTATCTTGACATTCCCATTGTCGAGCATTCCTTGGGATCAAACATCTAATCATGCATTCTCTAATCACATCTATGATGTGGCATCGCTACCAATTTGCATAGACAGTGTTAATTCTGCTATTTTTTTTAACTTCTAGGTGTTTTGGAACAGAACATAGGTATTCCATTTTTAAAAATATGTGTTTTGCCTACTGGATCTATATAAATATTCTCCCTCTTTCTCTTCATTAACTTGGTCATTCAGTGCTGCAATCCAGTGTTTTATTACTCCCACTCCTGGGTTAACTGTTGGCTGGTAGGGAAGGAAGGCTTTTGCATCTATGAATCCTTTGCTAGGAGATAATGTCTTTTGCAGTATCTGCCACTTCTCCTTCTATCTCCCTTTCTATGACTTGTGAAAAGTATGCAAAAGAGCATGGCGAGCAAAGACGTAGTTTGTCACAATCTGCCATCGCTTCCAAGATGTCTAGAGTGTCTTGTGACTAGAGTGAATTGGAATAAATAGCTGGGTGCCACATGAAAGTGCATTTAATGTTTGGATATTAGAGCATAGTTTCTGTGTAGTTGGTATGGAAGAGGAGACACCAAAAAGTGCCCTGCATTAGAAGCACCTATAGCAAATGGGTATCTCTGGGGCAATATTGCTCTTTTCCTTAAAAACCTTACTCTTAGCTTGTGTAATAAGGTGATAAGGGAGTCATTGCATTTTGGTGTCTGCTGAGGTTTGGTATTAAATTCAGACAGAAAGCCCAATACTCCCTCTTTTTTTTTTATCCTTTTCTCTCCATTCTTTCAGAAGTAGCTAATGTCTGGTCAAAGCAAGTCAGATTGTTGGGCAGGCATCATCTGTGGAAAAGCAGAGAGTCATACTGGGCCTCAACCTTTTAGAATGCAGACAATTTTGAGTCTTGGATTGTGTTTCCATAAAATGATGTATTCTGTTATGGCCGGAGCTATTAGGCTAAGTTAATTGTTGTTCAAAGCATCTGAAAATCTAGTGCTAGAAGTTGTCATAGGAAATGCTAGGTGTTCTTTTTGCAGCCAATATGAAATGCTAGATCTGTATTTTGTTTGAAGAGTGTTTCAAATTCTTCTGGATGCTTAGTCATGACCTGTCTATATGTTAACATCCATTTTCTACGTAGTAAATGCAAACTTTAACAATTTATGTGCTGAGCAGAAGGATCTTTCCTATAACATGAAGTATTTGCTAATAATCTGTCATGTTTTGGGTCACTCTGGTCTACTGAGGTAGATGATTAGAGCTGGTCTAGTGATGCCCTTAGAGCTTTGCTAATCAGAATCTTATGAACTGAACCAGGAGCAAATATTTTATCTTTGTAATAAAATTTCATAAGCTGAGGGATCTCAAAGTGCATTCCAAGCTGACAGTGGTAATGCAACCATTGAATTGCAGTCATAGGCTGGGGAATCACAGAACAAAGCTGTATCTTAAATTGGAGCTGAATCTGAATTCTCCTGTTGCATAATTCAGACATGGTGAAGACAGTTAATGTGTTGGGAATATGATGGTTCAGCATAAAATCAGAAGAAATAATAATTTTTCTTGGAGGGGGGGAGTGGTGATAGTTATTGCTCTTTTAAAAGTATGAGGAGCAGAGGGAAGCAGCCTTGCACTGACGAACACAGGAAGATGCAAAATAAAGATCTGGTGTATTTTTGCCAAAATATGACTCATTGTTTCTCTTGTCCGACTTATATTCCTGGGAGCATGGGATCACAGAGTTGCAAACTGATTTTGCCCAGTGGTTAAGACTAAAGGATGCATCTTGTTATTATGAAGGCAACCAAAAGTTCCTAAGGACTGTCTTTTGTCAGAATAGCTGGATAGGGCAAAATATGTTTACTCAGCAGGAGGTAGAGAAGACTGGAAAAGCACCTTAGAGCAGCAGACATTTGGTTTTCTGAGATGTTACCCTCTTTCACCTCTGATGTCAGAAAGCAAACTGCCCCAAGTCCTCCTATGTGAGGACCTATTTATTTGATAAACAAAGCAAACTCTTCAAAATCCCCTCTTTTCCTGGTAAAATGGGTGTTTTCCCTCTCTGGACTCTGCTTATCTTGTCTTCCCTGTGCTGCAGATCAGAGGCCAAGACAGGTTTATCTTAGCCCGCAGCAGTGCAGCCTGCCATCAGTGTGAGTCTGGCACAGCACTTCCCACCAGCCACGGCTCTTGGTGGTGTCGCCTGGCTCTTCCTTCTGAAACACCTTCCTCCCACATCTGCCTGGGCTATTTGGTAGCTGCTTTCCCCAGACATGTCTTCACTTTCTTTGTTCCTGTGGAGCCATCTTCGTGATTCTTCTCTTAGCATGCAGAATTATGTATAGGCTGTAATGAAGAAGAACTTCTCACATAAGCAGTCACTGATGTGCTTTTCTGGATAAGTTGCTGTTCCCTTGAAGCTTCCATTTCTTTTAGTTGCAGAGTCAAGTGTCCTATTTCTCTAATATTTGAATAATTCTTGATGTGTGGCTCTATTCTTGTCGGGCAAACTGGGAAGGCTTAGCTGTCTCCAGTTTTAACTTTGGATGCTGTAAATGCCTCAGTGCTCTGACCTGGTGGTTTCCTGACCAGCTAGAGCTAGAGAGAGAATTGCTCTTTATGTTTATGGACATAGGAGGAGATGCTGCTCCTTGCAAGTTCTCCAGTATATTGAATGAATGAGAGGGGGCTAAATGCAGATTTAGGAGTTGGTACACTGTAGTTTTGGCTGTTCTTGTTAAAGAGCAGTAGGCAATCTGAGGGATATCAGTCAGTGTGTGTTCTCATGGAAGAGGTCCTTGGTTCTGACTGTAAGCAGCCAACTGCATAATTACTTCTTGGGAAATCGCTGTGTTTCACTGACTGCTAAACAGCCCATCTCTAAGCACTGCTGTCTCAATAGCAATGTCCTATTTGCCTTGATACAATCCAGATCCCATGTGATATCCTGGTATTCTATAGATGGGGTTTTATTTCTTTCTTTTAGGCGCAGGATCTGACTCCTTGCAAATTTCAAATAAATTGCTGCATTCTCACTCTACTTTTTTGATCTCCAGAATTGAGTGTTTTTCTTCACTACATGAGGTGGGGATTGTAAAGATAGATATTCCCTATGTACTTCTAAAAATGATGGCCTCTTTATGAGTGCCAGAAGTTATAAAGGGAGAATATTAGGGGAGCTCTGAACAGTTTTCTCTTATGATGGATCAGAAACTAGGGGTAATTCAGTCAGGAGACTAGAACATCTCATGGTCTGACATGAACTGTATGTGAGCAGTATCTCGGAGTATCACAACAAAGGGTAGTTGAACTGTCCCCCATAGCAACATGAGCAGTCTCAGCCAGCATGAGCTCTGCTGCTGCTGAAAGAGGCAGCCATTCTTCTGGCTGTTGCCTGCTTGCACTAGCACAAATTCTTTATATAGGTGTGTGGTGAACCAGGTTAATGATGGATCAGTTCAGTTATCCAGTTCAGTGCGCTGCTGCACAAGTGCTTGCGTCAGCATCAAAAGTAAAGAGGATACAGGGCCATTAGCAAGAGGCAGGGGAAGGATGTGACTGCCAGCTGCGCAACAAGGGGATCTCCTTTACCTGCTGTTGGACAAATCTGCACCACAGACAGTGCCAGAAGACTGAATTCTTTTTTTCCTGGAGATACTAAAAAAAAAATCTGGCTTTATCTTAGCTGTGGCCTTTCAGGGGAGGAAGTCAGGGTACTACATCAGTGCTGTAGTGGGATGTTAACTCCTACAGCTGTACCACTGAAACCCTCAATTCCAGTAGCTTACGTAAGGAATCAGAGATGCTGTTGCATCTCTATGTGGCTGAATTACTAAAATACTATTTAATGGGTATGGGCTTTTTTGGAGGAAGTGTGAGGTTCTTTAGGATAAACACCGTCTTGCTGTGTTGCTAGCTTTGCTGATGTGCGCTAGCCTTGCTGAAGGAACTCTTCTAATGCAACATCCTGGAATTGTTATGCCTATGAAATTTATTTCCTGGTAGACATGATCCAGACAGAAAGGAAGACCAGCAGTTGTTAGTGTCACCTCTAGCAGAGAATTGTAATGTTCTGGAAGCATAGTCTTGATGGTGTTTTCTATCCCCTCAAGCCTCCATGTCAGGTGCTGAACCCAACATTTGGGTCTGAGATTTGTCTGATTATCTATTTAAAGCTATTGCATGGTTGAAGAGAATGTCATACAGTCTTAAGATCGCTTGAATGAAGAGATCTCTGTGCAGTGTGTCCTTTGTCTCTGTGGCAAGTCATTTCATACAATTGAGGAGCTAGGCTCCAGGAGTGGGAGCGGTTATCTACGTGATCCCTCGCAGTGTCATTGCCCACACGGTGAGTCACTGGTAATGCCTGAGTTCTTATTTTTAGTCCTGTTGCTGCCATCGTGCTGAAACCATTGGCCGGTAAGAGACTTAAGCGAGGAGATAAACATGTTAATCTCCCTAGACCTTCCCCCTCAGCTGCTGCCTCTCTGCCTTTGTGCATCTCAAGATGTAGCCTTTCCTGGACTATTCGGCAGAACGATGTCCCCTGTGTACCATGGTGGGATGTCACTCAAATGTTTTCACAATTAAGCGCTGGAGTTGGGAGGAATGCCTTCCATGCACGTGGGTTTGCATGTGCAGGCAGGGCACTGTGCTTTGTCAGCAAGCAAAGCAAGCTGGGCAGGCTGTTACTGTTCACTCAAGCACCTTTGCCATCAGGGCTTTACAGGGAACATCCACTCTTTCCTCGGGTCCTGTCGCCCAAGTGCCTTTCCCTCAATTCCCTCAGAAGAGTTCTGAAACAAACTAGCAGGACTCTTTTGTATAAGCTTGCTGTAACAATTAACAAGTCTGTCCCTTTTGGTGCGTTTTTAAAGTATCCCGTTGAATTCCTGGGCGAGGCCACTGGTCTCTCTGATATATTATTTTACTCTAATAACTGTTTTTGCATTTATTCTTAGGCTTCCTATTTTACTTGCTTTCTGGACATGGCAAGATAGAGGATATGGGAGTACTAGTGACTGCTTCTTTGCCCAATAGGGCTGGTAGTGATACAGACTGAATAGAGTGTTTTCTTCTGCCCTGTCCTTCTTGTGCTCTCTTTCCTAGATACTTCTGATCCTGCAAAATTAACTAGTTTGCAGATCCCTAGGGGTCCAGCTAGTTACTTTCTGTGGTTAATTTTGTTAGCATGTGTGTCTCCAACTTCGGGGACTCTTAAACAGATTTACACCGTGTGAATTTTAAGGGAAGAAAGGAGTGCGTTCAACTGTTCTATGGTTTTGTTAGCAGGGTTGATTATCTTCTTAAATTATGTATTTTGAGGGTTTTGCTTGGTGAAGAGAAGTGAAGGAAATACAATCAGCTGGTGGGGGCTTGCTCTTGTTCCAGCAATAACCTGAGCCCTCGTGAACCTCGTTGTTCCAGAAGTCCCAAAACACACACCCATAGTTAGTAGCACTGTGTGTTTATGGGTGATCTGCTTCTCAGTTTCTTTGACTCAGTGGCCTCGGGTAGCCAGCTGTAGCTCGTAATTTGAGTATGGTTCAGACTCCTGAACTCCTGGCAGCATGTTGGTGGTACAACAAGCACATGCTTAACTGGGATGGCGTTCAGTCCTGTGGATGATGGCTCTGTTAGTGTCATTCTTCTGACCTTCCTGGTTCAAAGCCTCTTTCACTTCTGTACCCTCATTTTTGTTCCTGTCCATGTGCCTTTGAGGGTGACCCAATCTTTTTAAAATTCAGAATGATAATTTTGAAAACCTATTTTCTTTCTGATGCCTACCTTTTGGAGGGAAAATAATGACGTGCTGGGTGATTGAGGCCTGGCCTCTTTTTTGTTTGTTTGTTTGCAATCTCTTCTGACTGTCAGACCTGGGAGAACATTAACTCAATCTAGGAATAGCACACTCAAGTATAGAGTTGAGCCATAAATTGAACACAGTAACTACCAGTACTGCCCCATCCTGCTGGGTGATGTTATGTAGAAAGGCAGGTGAAGGGAGTGATCACAGTTTTGAATGAGGAAGTAGTGCTGCCAGCATGCTGAGATGGGGGACCAGTCCTGTGTGTGACTGAACTCACCTGCAACTTCTCTGGAGGCTGCTCCTTCCACTGAAAATGAAATTGACTGTGGACAGTGGAGTTGTGAGAGAGGAAGTGTAATCACTTCACCCACATGTGCTGTGAGTTCCTGGAGCTGGTCTTCATGTGTCTCTTCCTTTTGATGTGTTTTTATGTTATTATTATTTAGTTATACAATTACTATCATTGTATAATTTTGTTTCTGGATGTGCTCAGTGTTTGAGAGTGAAAATGTGCAGGACTGGACAAGCAAAGCATAATTAGTAATACCTCAAGTGTCTGTATTCTCTCTCTGCCTCTCCCTCTGTCCATTCCTTTTACTGTGTTACTCCTAGTCTAAACACAAGTACTAAGCATCTGAAGCTGATGAAGAGAGCTGAGTCTCTGCTGGTAGTATAGCAGAAGGTGTGATTGCAGCATGAAGGACATAGTTCACTAACTTTATTCTCAGTGGTGTAGAGATAGTAGCATTGAAGCCCCAATGATATGGGTTTCAGTGGAGGCTAGCAGCTTAGGCACATATGTAAGTCCTCAGCAGGCCTTGCAATTTGTGTTCAAGTCTATGAATCCTACTATTACTAGTCCTGCTAGTGAGGTGTCGTGCTAACATGGATATGTATGTTCATGCTGCGATTAAGCCTTTGATTGTGGAGTAGACATCTCCATAAAGATTTGAGTTCTTTTTCAAGGACAGAAGGTGCCCAGCAGGAACAATATCAGAAGCTAGGTGTTTGTCTCCTGCTCATGAGTGCCAGTTCCAGAGGAAATTGTTATGCAGTTTGCTTATCCCTTCAGTTTTACACCATCTCTCTCTCTGCTGCTGTACTTTTAAAAGTGAAGGTCTTGGCTTCTTAGAGGACAGCTGCTCATGATATCCCCTTGCACAGGATCTTGTTCACTGAAGCCCAGCCTCCTGGAACTTTTCTTCTCTCTAACCCTATGGAGAAAAATCTGTGTGATCACTGGAGTCCTTATAGGCAACAGCTTGTCCACGATGCTGGATTAATCATCATCATGAGATCCAAGGGATGGCTGATTTCTGTCCCCTTAGTTGAGGTGAGGAGGCAGATGGATGGAAGACACTTCGAGAGCCATCCATCTGTCCATTCATGGCACAGTAGCAGAGAGGGTTCTAGAAAGCCAAAGGATTTTGATAGCCTGTGTCTGCGCTAGCTGTGGTGTGTTAGGGGTGCTGGTGTTTTTAATGTCCTGGAGGTCATGAGAGTTAGCATTATGGCTGTAGTGTGCATGGGGAATTACCATGATTCTCATGGATTATGAAATGTGAAAAAGGGATCTAAAAACTAGGAAAGTGACCACAAAGCCTAGTAACCCATGTGTCCTGTAGTATACCTTACTTTGCTCCTCCACACACCTTTCCTGCCAAAGGAATGAAAATGCAACCGTGGGAATTATTAACTATGTTGGTGTCTAAGTTTCAGCGGTGGGATTGTTGGGTTGTGGTTTGAAGAGGCCTTGGTTTTTGTTGTTTGTTTAGGGCTTTTTCTCCCTCCTCACAAAGCTCCAGAGAAAACTGTGCTCTTGAAAAGGTGACTCAACTCTGCCCCTTAGACGTGTTAGCTCTTCAGCTCCCCGGGGCAGATGCCTCAAGCACTGCAGTAAATAGGGGAGAACTGTGGGGATGGGAAGTCTGAAACCAAGATCACCTGATTATTGAAATCAAAATAAGAGATACCTGCTGCTTCCCTGCATGCTCTGGGTGATGTCAGATCTGGTGACAGGTTCTGTGAGTTTCATTTTTCTGGTGCTTGGCTCTTGACACAAAGTTCACCAGCAGTATTGACTGTGATCATTGCAGTCATGGCCATGCAGAAGTTACCCTCTTGTCCCTGCCAGAGACCTTTCCCTGCCACCTGGTCCTGTGTCTGTTATATGCTTCCTCCAGTTTGCCAAGCAATTTTCAGAATCTTTCCTCCTGTTCACTTGGAATCTCCTCAGCTGTAGATCTATCAAGATGCTGTTCTGAATCAAGGTTGTTTCCCCACTCTAGATATCGCTGTGGATTCCTGGATTTATTCAAGGCTGCTGTTAGCATCTTGGGCTCTGTGAAGCAGGAAGTGGACAGTGAAGGTTGTTTATCATTGCTGGATGGGATGCAGCTTTCCTGTGTCTCGAAGTGTGGTCAAGTAATCACTGTGAAAATCCTTGCTAGCCTGTTCTTTAGGACTTGTGCAGCCTCTTTTTCTGGATTAGACAGAGACTCACCCAGGAGAAGGAAACAGCTTGCATGCAAACTGATGGCTCAGCCACCTTCTGTTACTCCTTTGCAGTAGCCTTAGCTCCATTTGAATGGCTGCTTCTGCTGGGCACTAGAGTGAAATCCTGTCCCTCATGCTGCAGTTTCCTCCCCCACTTATTCTTCCCCAGGCAGACATCCACAGATGCTCTATGCTGGTCATGCCATGGACTGCCTCTCTGGGCATTCAGTTTTTCAGTGTTCCTGCTGCTCCTCAGTTGGACACAACTCTGGATACACTCCCTGTGTTGTCCTTCTTTGTTGTGCTTTACAACCTAGTTCTGTGCTCTGAACCTCAGTTGTACTGATGCAGGGAGTTCCTGTCTCAGTTCCTGTGAAGCTCTGTGGCAGGAGATGAGAATTATCATCCAGCTTCTGAATGAGGGTACAGCCAGAAGGGAATTAGCCGCTGACGTATGGTTGAAGGGACAGTGAACGCACAACATCACTGATGGCATGTGGGCATAGGTTAAGAAGGTCAGGATAGCAAAGCAACATCTGCGTAATCCCTTTGCTACTTTGTGTGAAGATGAATGAGTGGCTGGGCAGGGGAAGGAGGCAGCAAAATCACTGTTAGCAGGGCGGACTAGAGTGTGGCTACAGGTTTGATTTTTGTGGGGTTTTTTTGGTTGTTGTTTTTTTAGCAGAAATGAACAGGGTTTTGGTATAGTAGCAGTAAAACATGCACTGAGCTGGCAGTCCTCTTTTCAGGAATTTGAGAACTTCCTAGAATTGCTCATGTGAACTGGAGGCAGATTCCCCACAGCTCAGAAACTCTTCAAGAGTTGATAACAGCTCAACATTTGAAGGGACAGCATACTTACTCTGTGACTACTCTTGCATTCCTCAGCCTGCCTGACCCTCCAGCCCTCTGGAATGCAAACCTCTCTGCAGGTGCTGATGGAAGCACAGCAGCAGCATTTCCTTGGTGGTTCCTTCATGCTGTGGGGCATGTCCTTCTTGCTGTTATGTGTAGCCAACACATAACAAGGAGGTGTGCAGGAAGATATGATTCCTGTTGGACTGCTGGGGATGAGGTGTGCTCCGAAAGCTGGAGCAGGTACAGAAGCAATGCAGAAGTACAGTGTAGTTCAGACACCTCAAACTACCCTGGCTAGGGGGGAATCTCAGTGTATTTTGGGCTTTCTGCAGCATGCTGCAACTTTAGGGAAGAAAAGAGGAGTGGCTGTCTTTTCAAAACCTCTGAATTGCTTGCCTTGCACTCTTCCTTTGTGGATGAGCTTTCATGAGAACAGTGACAGCTACTAGAGAAGCTGCAGCCTCAGGATTTTCCTGTATCTTCCTCCCACCAGAGCTGGCGGTGCTGTTTTGATATGTGTTTAATAGACCAAGCCTCGAGACAGTGTGGGCCAATGCCAATTGGAAGGATCCATTTTCCAGCTGCATCTTCCTAGTTGGTGTCTGTCAGAGAGCAGAAAGCAGTGCCCAGATGAAGAGATATCGAGACCTTGTGCCATTATGAGCACAAATGTGCAGCAGCTGCACTTTGGGGCATGGAGGCCTTGTCTCCCATGGAAGCCGGGAAGATAGAGACCTCCTCAGCTTCCTCTGGAAAAAAAAAAAGGTGGATAACTAATGCACTCTTTGTAAATACAACTTATCCTATCAGTCCTATCAGTGACTAATGAAGGCTTTTTTCTCCTTTCCCCTCCTATCTCACTAATATAAATGCAGTTGCTCAGAGCTCTCTTTCCTCTTGTTTTATTTTATTCTTATCAGTGGTTGTAGCAGGTGATGCAGGTCTTTTACAAAAGGGAGCTTATTGCTCCTTTTCTCGTGTGATACTTAATTCTAGATGGTAATTTGTGTATTCATTTTTTTATGAGGGTCATAGTGCACTCCTAAAGTGAATTTTTGTTCCATATGCTGATCTTTGTTTCTCATATTGGAACCTGTGTCATGTCTACAATGAAGGAGAATAAACCCTTTCTTTAGTGTTTTTGGTTAGACGTGTGATAGCATGCAGTTAGTCCTGTACGTTTGGACTGTGCTCAGACACTTGCTCCTGATTGCACACCTAATCCTTCTGAAGAGGCAGCCTATTTTTTTCCTGGCATTCTACTAACAGACAGCTGCCAGCCTGCAGGTTAGGAAGCCTGTGGGCTTGCTAAAAGCTCTTGGAGAAAGCTCACTGTGCTAGTGCCATGCTGTCTGGCCCTCGCAGATACACACAGTATGCTAACAAGCTACCCTAAAGAACCAGAAACAATATTCACCAAGATGTCGAGGGAGATACAACTCATGTGGTAAGTGCATTATTAAAAAGAAGGACTTGTAATTCAATAGAAAGCTTAGTTTTAGGTGGAAATGGTATATCAAATAGAAAAACACAGAACTTTTCTGAACCCTGCTCTGAATTGTGTCCGTGGTCTCAAAGGTTATTCATCATCAGAGACAGATCCGTAAGGGACTTGGAGCAATAATGTTCTTGAGTGCTGTCTTGGATTTGGCAAGCAGATTCCATAAAAGCCTACCTGGCCTTGTCACATTGACCTTTTCTGAAAAGAAGTCTAGAAAACTGCTTGTAAGTTGGGTCAGGTTGTTTTGCACCTCAGATATATTTCTATTTTCAAGGCAGCAAGGACAGGAAAAGATGTCTTAATGCTGTCAAATACTGTCCTTCCAGTTCTGCCTTGTGAACCTTCTGGAGAGAGCAAAGAAGAGCAGTACTTGGTAAGACCATGTGTCTTCTTTTGAAGAGGCCGTCAAGTGCATCTTCTTTCTTCCCACTCTATGCAAACCAGCCTGTGTAACATTCCTCTGGCAGTTCTATGTTGCTAGAGTAGTAGTTCAACTGTCACTGCAATGTTACAAAGAAGAATTTTTCAGAAATTTTTTTTTGTCCTTTGTCAGGCAGGATCCTGCCTCGTGTGCTCTCTAGTTTGCTCTGCAGCTCCCATCTTGCCCTTCCCTCTGCCAAATCAGACTTGTTCTCTTCAGTTGCTCTCTCTGCCTGTCCTGGTATGACACCAAGTCTTCACTGCAGCCTTTCCCCACCCTCTCTTTATATCCAGCTTATAACTGACCTTAGTTGCTGCTCCTGTGGCAGACTAGCTGCTTGCTCTTGCCTACACTTGTACTTGGCAGGTCTCTGGGGTGCTTGTAGAAGTGAATTATAGAATCACCAAATATTCCGAGCTGGAAGGGACCCACAAGGATCATTGAAGTCCAGCTCCTGGCATTGAACAGGACCATCCCCAAGAGTCTCACCAGGTGCCTGAGAGTATTGTCCAGACACTCCTTGAACTCTGTCAGGCTGGTGTTGTGACCACTTCCCTGGGGAACCTGCTCCGGGGTCCAACCACCTGCTAGATGCAGAACCTTTTCCTATTCAACAGAAACTTCCTCTCAGCTTCAGGCCATTTCCTCAGGTCCTGTCATTGGACACCAGAGAGGAAAGATCGGTACCTGCCCCTTTGCTTCCCCTCACGAGGAAGTTGTGAGTTGCAATGGGGTCTCTCCTCAGTCTCCTCTTCTTCAGGCTGAACAGGCCAAGTGACCTCAGCCATTCCTCATAAGCCTTCCCCTCAAGGCCCTTTGCCATCTTCATAGTGCTTATTTGGATAGTCTTTATATGTTTCTTAAATTGTGGTGCCTAGAAGTGCCTCCAGCACTCAAGGTGAGGCTGCCTCAGTGCAGAGCAGAGTGGGACAATCCCCTCCCTTGCCCGGCTCGCCATGCTGTCCCTGATGCCCCCCAGGATGTACTTGGCTCTCCTGGCTGCCAGGGCACTGCTGACTCATGTTCAACTTGCCATTGCCCAGGACCCTCAGATCTCTTTCTCTAGGGCTGCTCTCCTGCATCTCATTACCTAGTCTGTACACACAAGTGGAGATAGCCAAGTCTTATGGTTCTGCCTGACTTTCAGAGGTCACCAGCAGTGGCCCTCATCTCTCTTTTGCGTACCTTCTAAATTAAGATTTATATGAAGTTACTTGCTGACTTTATAGTAAAGAGCCAAAGTATGCATTTTCTTCTATAAACCTTTTGAGTTTGTTGTTTATATTTCAAAACTGAAAATAGTTTTATTTATAAGCATAAATCTATTGGTTAAAATGTGAAGTAAAGAAAGAGTCCACAATTACGGTGAAATGGAAGGAATATAAGAGGGGAAACTTGGACTTCAAAAGCAAGAAATCTGTGCTGAAATCAATCACACGTTTATTCAAACTCTGGTCATGAAATGGAAACAAATTTGCTATATAAAAGGTGCTACCGTAATTGCTGGTAGCAGCAAGCTGTTTCTCCTAAAAATGTTTCTTTCTCCAAAGAACATAGACCTCTGCTCTATCCCACACAGGTTCAACAATCCTAGTGACTTTGTCCTCCCACAGACCTTTTATCTCTGAGTTCTTGGTCTCCTTGACAGCTCAGTGAGCAGTCTCTTGCCCTAGGCTTCAGAGTTAGGCTAAAGAAATGTCACTCTTAAATATGACAAAGTGTGGTTAATTGCACAAGCAGGACCTGAGCCAGTTGATATGAATCTGCCTCTGTTACAGATGTATAAGCAGTGGGGCACATGGCATATGTTCTGTGCTTAGGAGCCAGATGCTTAGGGAAGCAAAGCAGAGATTATTTTAGAGTGGTATTGGATGGACCAAGCTGACCAATAGAAGGAAATACAGAAGTCTTCCCAGGTCTCCAAGTCCACTGGTTGATTTGTCCATTGCTGTACTTTTACATGAGCTCAGTATAATGGGAAGATGCTTTCCTCTGCCTCTCCATAGTTCATTGAGTCCCTGGACCTTTTTCTTCTAAAGCAAGGATTTGCTGGTTGAGGATACCTTTGCTAGAGCTGAGTGGACACAGAACTTTTTAAGGCAGGACATCTTTGCATTTTCAGGAGACCTTAGAAGCCTCATGAATACATCAGTATCTTGGGCTAGCCTGTTTTTTGGCACATCGGCATTGCTAGCCAGGTGTTTTCTTGGAACAGGAGGCAGCATTGAGTGCTTCAGGAAGAACCAGTGCACTGGAGTTCTCAGCTGGAGACTGGACAGAGTGCTTGTGACTGGTGTAAGTCAGTTTGCTTTGCCTGTCTTAGGGTACGATAGGCAGTACTTCGTGTCTTGACCACTTGTTTCATTCGTTCTCTTGCTGTTTCTCAGTGTGTGCTGTGTTGGTCTGAAGGCTGTAGAAATTATCATCTCTTTCCTCTTCACTTTTTAGTAGTGCAGTAAAGGAGCTCAGATATGCTTGTTTTGGCTGTTTCATTAGAGAAACCTGGCATCAAAGCTTTCAAGCAATTCCACCTGCATAGGGAGCTGTATAAAGACTGCACAAGTAGGTTAATCTGTTGACCTTTTGTCAGTATTTAGTTATATCAGTGACCCTTTATGGAGCTATTGCATGTATGTGTACTTGGTAGGATTTGTTGTTAACGTGCCCTGGGTTGAGGCAGGTGCCCTCTGCAGCACCTTACTTGCTGCCTTGTGCTACTCTCTCTTCTTTATATATTCCTTGCTTTTAACCCTGTGTGGCAACACTGTAGTCCTCCCATCATGTGTCAAAAGTTGCAGCAAAAGGTGCATCTAAAATGATTGGGGTTTTTCTGTGGTAGGGAGTGGGAAAATCACTGTAACATATATCTTCAGACCAGAGGAAAGATGGATTAGATGAAGGATAAGCTGTTCTTTTATTTCTTTGGATTCTACGAAATACTTATGATAATGATTTGGAGGAGACACCAGTGCAATCTCGGTCAGTTTTAACTGTGAGTACAACCGTGTTTTGCCCAGGGTTCCATTTGTCTTGTAATTTCACAACCAAGAGTCATGAGGGAAGTTTGCAGAACTGTATGACACAGAAAGCAGAATTTAGAAAATTGCAAAATGTAGCATCATTAGCCTGAAACTTGGAGTTTGTGGCCTGACCTTTTCTTCTTGGTATAAGTATCAGCTAGCCAGCTTCTGTTTCTGAAATCCTTAGCATCCAGCATGTACACCAGTGTTGTAAATGTAGCTAACTGAGACTCTGCTCCTTCGAGGTTCTTTTCCTTTTCTTGCCATGTTCCTTCTGGTATATTTGTACACTTGGGAAACCAGGGTAAAAAAAATCTGTCACTTTCTCAGGGGTTGAGGACAGTTAAAACTTCAATAGCTGTCCCACAGGGATTGCATTGGGCACAGGACTTAATTAAACTCCTTCATTCTTAAAACAATGAATGATGCGACTGCAGGATTTGCAGCTGTGGTGCCTCAGTATTACAGCATTTAAGGCTTTGTCTCACAGAGATCTAACTAGCTGGAGTGTCTGTTTTAGACCAGTTCCCTGACTTTGGTGCATCTGTAGTGGAGATGTTACATGTAGTATAGACTTGATATGATTTGCTCTTAATTCTGATGCATTTTGTGCTTTGGGTAATTCTGCCTTCATCCTGAACTTCTGCATGAAGATAAGACAGTTCTGATATGATCCACCAGGACTTGTTGCTCACATGGTACAAGTGAGCATCATGCACTGTAAACAAACTAATGCCAGTGCAGGGACTCAAGAGCAACATCCTACACAGTGTCTTTATTACTATTTTTATTATCTATTTGCTTTCACACTTTTTTCAGTGTTTTCCTTGTCTAAATGGGCAAACTTTAAAATGCATTCTCACATGCCTGAGATCTCAGCCCTTGAGGGACAATTCCTGAAAGCAGGAGCAAGGGCAAGAAGAGACATAAAAGTTGATCATAGCCAAATGGGAACACCTGAGCCCTAATGGTGACTGTGACTACCTCTCTTGCTTGCTCACTAGCACAAGGATGGTGTTGTTCAGCGCAGGCTTTGTGCCCAGCAGGAGATGAGCAGTGGGGATGCTGTGGGCTTAAGAGTCAGTTTGCAGCACCCATCATCGACTGGCAGCAGCATTTATCTAGGCCAGCAGGGATGCAGGGAGTGAGTGACTCACTCGAGGATTCATGCGCGCTTTCCCCCTCTCCTCCCCCACCCCGGCGCAGCTGTGGCTTGGTCATCAGCCATTTGGGAACTAGCAGCTTTATTTGGTTGCTGTTTGCAGTGGGCAGTTTCTGTTAGGGTTGTTAATTTTATCAACTGCTTTCAAAGCTAACTGACTTCAGAGAGGACTTAAAATTGCCTTTGCTGCTCTCTTCTCCTTCCCTGCTCATAGGGCTGTCACCCAAACAGCTGATCTGGCACTGAACTTGGCTGAGGAGGTGAGAACAAGCAAATGGGCTGGAGGCAGAAACTTCCTGAGCTGATCCGCCAACAGCATGGTCACTGTTTTGGATGGTGGCTGTTGTGGTTAGGCTGAGTGCCCTCTCCGGGCACCTCCTTGGCTGTGAGGACTGGAGGGTCTTATTGCTTTGCTCCAGCTGAACAGAGAAACATGTTTCAGTGTGTGCTGGAGGAGTGAATGTGGGTACAGTGTGAAGAACCGGAAATTGTTTAAATAACTGTAAAATGAAAAACAGATTATAACAATTGCTAAACTAATCAGAAGTTGCCAGACTTAATTTCTCTTGAACTGGGGGTGACATGGTCAGTAAGGCTGCTGAGATTATGCCCCTGAAGGAGAGCAGCCTGCCCTGGGCAGCCACTGTGCTGCCCTTTGCTCCCATTCAGCAAGGCCAACAAATCACAAAAGTTGGGCCTTCTCACCTCACATGAGCCCATTTTCCTTATGCTGCCCCTTTTGGTGGGTTCTCTGTCTTTCCCATGATTCATACATGTGGCTTTGTCTTCCCTTTGGACACTTCTTTAGTTGTCTTTGTCTCCTGTCTCTCTTCCTGTCTCCAAGTGCCGTTAATGTTTTTCTTTTAGAAACACATTTTATGCTTGCATTTCCCAGGGCCTGGAGGACACACTTTCTAGGCCTTCCTGCCCGCTGGCTGCTGTCACTCCAGATCCTGGCTGTGGTAGATATAAACAGCTTGGGAGACGTGTTGTCCCTAAGTCCTGAACACTGCTTCTTGCTCTGCCACTGCTTCTCTCTTCTGTTGGGTCACAGAACCCAGGAAACTCTTTTTCTGCAGAGACCAGTCCTACAGCACAGGTGACTATTTGGTTAGTTATTTCTTTTAGGTAATGGGCCATACTGCTTTTTTCTATGTTCCCCAGCTGTCTGTGAGCTTGTGAGCTATGTATTTCCATGCTGAGGCTGCTGCAGTATCTTCACAGTATACACCTGTAGTTGTCCTCTGCCTGCTGTGCTGGAGGACCGAACTGTTTGGATACACTTCTTGACAGAAGAACTGAAGAAAAGGAGAGAGGCTTAGAAAGGGGCAGGGATCACCTTTGCTAGCATTCCCCTTGAAATGAAGATAGCAGCTTTAGTGATAGGATGAGCAAGGTCCCAAATCTTATTTTGCTAGACCAGCTGTCCAGGTAGAGATAGCAAAAAAGTGAGCATAAGGACACTTTTTTTTACTGTGCTGTCTGCTGTGAATGGTGCCTGTTCAGAAGCTTCTTCTGCCAGGGAGTGCTGCAGTCTACAGCCCACCTTTGTGCTCCACAGATCTCATATTGGACTGTGAAGGCTCCTCAGGCACTGGCAATAGGCAAGACCATGCTCTGCTGTCTTTTTTTGGATTTGAAATTCAAACTCTTTGTGGCAATAACATTTGTAGGGCAGAACTGTTCCTTTTAGGTCACCGCTGAGGCTGCCTGGTGGGTAATGTGGAGAAGACTTTTCTGCCACTCTTCTCATTTATGTGTTCTGTAGACAAAGGAGGGTTTAGTCTTCAGACATGTTGGCTTGACATCTTAACCGCCACCTCATTAAAACTGAATCTCAGCGGAGAAAGTTCCTTTGTAGCCATCAGTGTTAGTGCTTTAATAACTGTTTCACTGCATTTTCTTTCTCCATCTGACACACTACCCTTTCCCCTCTCATTTTTTGCCTCAGATAGGCAGCAATTTACAGAACTGTGTGCTGTGAGATAACATGAGGGCTACGGTTTCAACCCCTCATCTTCAGTCTTTCTTTGTGGTGGGGTGAACTTCATCAGTGAGAATGTTCTGGGTGTGTTGTCTGTTAATCAGCAAATCTGACCCATCTCTTGAGATTTAGTGTCTGTTCACTTGATATGGTGCTGTGCAATTCAATGCCAAAATGTACCACATAATTTAGATCCAAATCACAGCAAAAGACTTGGTGGGGGGGGGGGAGGGGTAGATGACCTTAAAATCAGTATTACAGTAATGTAGCAGCATTAAATGCCTCCAGGCAAACAAGATCTAAACTGATCTAGCCAGGAGCATTAAACATTGATCAAAACAAGAAATTAACTTAGCCGGAGAATAAATCAAAACTGTAGCATAACAGCTGCTTTTTCAAAAAAAGGTGCAAGTCAGGTGCCTCATTTCCCTGAGAATCTGAAAGCCGGCATGGTAATGGAACAGGGTGACCACTTTAAAGCTGTTGTGCACACCAGATTGTCCAAATCTGGAGCTTTCATGTGAAGGAAGCTATTTTCAGGCTGTGCTCCTGTCAAGTGCAATGCAGTCTTCGTTGGGTGGCAGTTCCCAAAGAGACTAAATGTGGGTTTTTTTAAAAGAAAAATATTTTTTTCCAATTCTGAACACCGGACCTCATAATAAAAATTCCTTAGGTCCTAGCGTGCCATTGAAGTCAGATTTCATGCTTCCCAGAGTGAGCCATGATGAGGTGTCACAGCATTTTTGCTTTGAGTGTTCAAAATCCATTAGATCTGAACTGCGTTGTTTCTATCTTCATTTCTCTTTCTGCAGAGGGATGAAAAACAGCGTAGTGAAAGGCTCAGATTCCAAAGATCTGAGTTTGTTCACAGACTTGTCTCTGACATGTTCTCTGGTTTCAATACCTCTACTTTTCTTCTCCAGCTTTTTAAAGGTAGGGAAAGAAACCTCATGCTTCAAGGGTCTTCTGCCCCTATAGTAAATATTTAGACACCTAGAGATTCACCAAGAAAAGATAGTATGGAAGTGGTTGTTCATTTATGAGCACATTTTGTTTGTTTTCTAACATATTTTTTTCCACCATTTAATTATCTGTCTTTTAGAAATTTACCAGAATCTCTGTTTTCCCAAATCTCTGCTTGTGCTGTATAGGTTTAGGCGCCATTCAAGAGAGGTGTCTAAAGGACACCTAAGGATATACATTATTGTACAGCCTCTGTGTGAGCTACGAGATGCTGCCATGCATATTATCCTGTCCATATCATTGCAGAAAGCATATGGAACCCATCTAAAATTTAGACTGTGTATTTTTTTTTAAATCACTTATCCCCTCCCCATGTCTCTGTGAGAGCATGTTGAGATGCTCTTTATATAAGCATGTAGGATTATAGCCAGCCTCTTGGATCTAAAACATTCCCCCTCAGCTTTCTAACCAAAATATTGTGGTGTGTTTGTGTAAGTTTGCATTGGTGCTGCAGCCTCCTGCCTCAGCGTCTCGTAACCCACAACTTCTCCCTTTCTCTGTGTGGGAGCCATAACCTTTGTAGGAGAGATGAGCTCCTTGAATGTTTGCCTTCAGTGGATCTGCTGGGATGCAAAGCTGGTGTCACACCTCTTTTTTGACTTGATGGTTGGCTGTAGGCATGTGAGCTGCCAGATTGTCCTGCTGTGCATTTGCTCTGCACCTCTGCTGTGAGAGTGTCAGGGGGAAGGGGCTGTGGTAAAGGAGGGGTGCGGGTGGAGGATCTGCTCTTGGTCTTAGCGAAGTTTCTGGTAAGCTGGTCACATGAAACAAAAAATACATCAGCTCCCTTCCCCCATACACCAGAGTGTTTCTTGGCTCTGCACCCAAACTAGCAGCTGATCATGTGATTTACTTGTAAAATGCAGTTAAAAAAAAAAAATGGTGCCCTGGCAGATGGGAAACTAGGGATGGAAGAGCTGGACTGGGTCTGCCCTGTGTGCAGCTGGGGCTGCCATCGAAGGGAATGGGGATGTCTCCCTGCTGAGTTGCTGAAACTGGGGGGCTGTGGGGCTGCAGAGGAAAGTGCAAGCTGTGGGAGGCAAAATGGAGGAGACTATGCTGAACCACAGCCTTACGGGGGAAGGAGGTGGGCGTGCTGCATGTGGGGCAGGGACAAGGAAAGGGAGGGCTCTGTTGCACGTGGTGTGGGGGGCTGTGCTTTGAGAGTTGGGCTATGCAAGTTCTCTGAACTGAAGGTCTTCTTGCAAGAAGCCTTGAGTCTGAAATGATCGTGACAGAGAGTTGTAGTCATTTTTTCTCTGGTTTGGTGCAAGAAAGGGAAGGTTGTTTGACCATTCACAGCTGGGGAGCTCAGAATCTTCTGTTTTGAAAGCTTCATTCATTTTGCTAGTTGTGTTTGTACCCTACAGTTCTTCTTTTCTCTGGGATATAGGCTTTTGAAAACTTTTTAAATTACACTAAGCTAATATGCCCAAGAAGAGCTAAAATAAGCTGTTATGCTCATTGCACACTTACTGGGAACCTTCTAGCAAATGCCCCCAGTGTGCCAGGCTGGCCAGCAAGAGCAATCACACCATTCTTAGGGGGTGTGCAATTGCACCACGTTTCTTCCTGTGTCAGGGCTGTGATGGGTGCACTAATGCCTCCTGGCCACAGCAGATATTTGTGCCCTTTGCTGTGCTTCTATCAGCCTGACAGAATTTGTAGTTGGTGATCTCCATTGCTTCAGATTAGGAGGAAGGTGGCTGCATTTTTGTTCCTGTCAGCTGGAGGATATATTCCTTCAGAGGGGAGCTACAATCTGCTGCTGCAGAAATGGTTGCCAGTACCTCCCACTGCAGCACTGATTTTCCTTGTGTTCCATCCCACCCTGAGCAAGGAAGAAGTTCGTAAAGCAAGAAATGGCATTCTTTGCCGTAGCCAATGGAACAGGTGGAGTTGGTGAATGATGGGTAATTTTAATGGTCAGTTTGTAGAATTCTTAATTATTGCAGCAGACTTTAGGTAGCAACTTCGTGGCTGTAGGTGTTAATCTAGCACACAGCTTTGCAGGCAACCTCTGAGCTGAAACATTTCCTTCCTACCCATTCACCACCAAGCCTGGAAGGGTACTTCCTTCTATGACTGGCCTCCATCGTGTTGACATGAAATTAACTGATGGTTAGCAGGGAAAAAGAGGAGGAATCAAATTCAAGTCAGAGGCTCTTGGAAATTCTTCATTGGCTTTTAGCAACTAAAGTAAATATTTGATGGGAAAAGCAGATAATAATAAAGCAGAGTTGGCACAGGCCTTGTATATCCCACTGGTGGCATGGGAAAGATGACTGGGGAGGTGGAGAGATGTTTATCTTGCCAGCAAGAGAGACTAATATGTCCTGAGAAATGTGGACCACAAACAGGGCTCGTGCATGAGATGGCATGTATATCGTGTCAGATTTTATTGAAGACTCTAAGTGGGGCCTCAGTGGTGCTTTGGCTTCTGTCAGTTGTTCTGTCGGCAGGTATCCTCCACTCTCCTAATGCAGTCATTCTGCTGGCTCATTTGTCAGTGGCTGCATTGACACCAGGGCTTCCAGCTGAATCCACTGGGCTCTACTTGGCTCATTGCACTTTGCTGAGTAAGACTGGGAACAGTAAAGCTTTTAAAACAGCCTGAAGAGCTGGGGCTGCAGGAGCCTGCCTCCCCTCATGAGGAGGGGGCAGTGTATGTTGTAGAGGGATGTGGGTCTCATGAAGGGGCTTACAAAATGCTTCTCTGAGTGCTGTAGAAAGGTCAGAAGGAGTTCCCTTGCCCAGATTCTGAGTTTATCTCAAGTTTGAAGCCAAGGACTATGTCTGCAGTGGATGGCTGGGGTGCTTGCTCCTTCCCCTTCCTGAATGCCCATGCAGTTGTATTTCATGTTGCTTTGCAGTGCTGGCTTTGGTCAAACTGTGGGATCTTCAGGCAAGAACCTAAGCAAGTGGTTACCATTCTCTCTGAGATAGTGAAACACACAATATGGCTTTATCTGTGCCTTTGTAGGCAAAGAATGGCATGTTAGGCTCGAGCACACGTAGTCTGCTCACATCATTAATTGCAACAGAGATCACTCTCACCTATAGCAGTGAGCCTGTGCTGATTCACTAATTTGACCTCCTTTGATTCTTGAAGTTCCTGGAAAGTTGCTGGTGGCTCTGAGAGCCCAAGCTCCCCACTTCCTCTTAATGTGTACATCAGTGTGCTGCTGGTTTGCTTTATAAGCTGTACAGTAGGTAATACTGAGGGTATGTGTTCCTGTTGAAAACAAGTGGATCGGAATTCTTTCTCTTACCAGGTCCACCTGCAGGATAATTCGAAGAAAACTTTTGGACAAGTTGTTAGCTGATAAACTGAAAAATATACATGTGAATAGAAAAGGCGGCTTTGAGTGACACCAAGTGTAGAAAGTGCAATGTCAAAGGTGCACACTATGACATTTTTAAAAAGATTCCTCTCTTCTAGGTATTTTTAATAGCTTTTTTGCTTTTGCCACTGTGGTATACATATTAATATCTGCCTTCAATCAGATTATCTTTGCAAGGTAAGTACAAGGTAATGAAATGCAGGAAAAGAGAATAAATTGCCTTGGCCCACTCTTCAGGGTGCTCATTTGAGATACAAATAGAATTACTTAAACCATCTTGATTTCTACTCCATGGTGTTCAAAGTCTAATTACTGTGTTACTTGAACAGAAAAGTGGAGACTGTGCTAAGTTTATGTACGTTGTTTCTTTTAATTTGTTTTGGTTTCCTAGTACAGTAATACCAAGGCGTTCACAGATACTAGTGTATGTAAACAGAGCTTGTGACCAACAGTGTAGACTTTAGGTTGTCTTTAAAATCTGTGTGTATATGTACTGTTAGGGGTTGTATTACACTTTTACACATGGAGTTGTTTGTTTCTGGGAAGTTGTGAGAGCATGGGAAAAGGCTGTTACAAGGTGTTGATGTTAGTGGTTTTACTGGAGGAAAGGCTTTCAGAAAATATGTTTGCCAGCATTTCTTGAAAGAAATCTTATATTTGTTTATTGTGTCATGTTGGCACTTGAACCTCCTCCTTCAGTCCGTAGCTGAAGGCAAGAGATGAGGATTTTGCCGCTGTCTTGTTTCCTTAGCTTTCACTGGCTGAGAAAAGTGGAGCTTAGCTCTTTCATCTTCACATGCTGGCTCCAGACGTGTGTTCCCCTCAGTGACTTTGTGAGTCTTGCACAGTTGCTACTGCAGTGCTGCTGGAGGTGCTGTTTGGGTGTGAGAGCCCCTCCGCCCCTGCACTTGGGACATTGTGGCACTGGGATCATTCTGCACTGAGAGGCTGGAAAACAGACTCTGGCTTTCAGAAATGTCACCTGCAATGGCAGTAGTATGCTGCTACAGATTTATTAATTTTAGCTGGTATTTGAAATGGCAATGTAGAAACACTGAAATGGAAAGGAGAGAGGGAGGGGTCATTATATGCTTCTTTTCTTTGCATTTTTTCTTAGGCATCTGCTCTTAGCTCTTGTCAGAAAGGATATACTGAATCGATGGGAGTCTCTGGTCATTCCTAAGGCCTGGGATGATTTTTTATGTTTGTTTCTACTAATTCTGCAGATGGGGAAGTGGTGTCAGTCTAAGATTTGGTGGTATCCCTGTTTAAGATGGTGGTTTGGTATGGCATACATTCCTCTGCTACCCTGTTGCAAATGCTGAGACGTGTCAGTTGTTTTGTAGTACAGTCTTGCTGGAAAAAATGAGAGAATATGGGAAGAAGTGTGTGTCTTGAAGTGCAGGACGAGGAAGCTAACTCTCTTTTGCTGGGAATGTCTCAGAGAGGAAGTTTAAATTTAAACAAGCATGGAGGAACCTGAAGGTTCAGACTAGTCTCACACTACAAAATGTATTTGATGTAAATTCGATTTCTGTCTTGAAGCAACTCAAATGATATCTTAGCAGCTGGCACCAATTGACTATCTCCCGGAATTGGCATGATGACAGCAATCAAACTGAATTTATTGCTTTGAGTTTGAGTCTTCTTCCGGACTCTTCCCATTCTCAGAAATGTAATCTAGAATGTGTTCCCACAGGAATGATAGTTGTAAGCCTCCTTTAACAGCAAGGACAGAGCATGGTCCTAATGCAGGATGAAGACAGGTGGACTGCAGTATTGAGCAGCCAGATTGTATATTCCAGTTGAGAATAGGAAGATTATGCATTTGTAAAGGGAGGAACACTGTTTTGTTCTTCATGACATAGATTCTTGTCACAGAGCTGATTCACATCTAAGTGTTACTTTTCTTGATGCCTCTTTTTACTGCTTTTTTTCACTGAAGTGGCTAAAATTTAGGCTGCTAAAAGTTATCCCCTGCTCCTTTTTCCTTTCTTAAGGCAGGTGTACTAAATAAAGAGTGAGCTTTAGCCACAAGACCTTAGTGTGTATATATATATATACACTAGCACACTATGGTTTGGTAAAGTAAGCCAGTAAATGCTGCAGTAGATGTAGTCCTTTGCACAGGGAAGCATTTTGAAACAGTGCTGTGTTTCTAATGCTTGTTGAAGAAAATATGTTGGAATTAAGTTTTTACACCTTGTTTTCTGGTAGGGTGAAATTAATCACTTTTACTGATAAATCTTGGTTTATGTCAATAATTTTTTTGTCCAGTATTTAAATTAGTTTTTAATGCTGACTTCTACTTCCTCTTGCCAGAAGAGGGAATAACCTGAAACAGGTGTGCTTTTGCTCACTTTTGTTCCTAAAGCAATAAATAAATTTCAGTGGCGGGGGATGGGATTCAAAAAAGGCACTTCTCTTTCAACCTCCCTGGCCAGTGATACTTTGTGGAGCTTATGGCAAAGCTGTAGCTGGAGGGCGTGTTCACATGGCAGCTGCCCATAGCTGAAACAGAAGCCCTCTGTGCATCTCTTGGGAGCAGGAGTCACTCAGGGCATCAGAGCTCTGTCTGATATTGGGAGGATCTTGTGCTGTGTTGCCAGTGCAGGGTGGCAGTGTTGGCACCTGATGCCTAACCAGCTCCTCCTACTCTCGGGCTCGGGTTTGGCCCTCACCCTGCCTACTTGGGACTGATCTCCTTTTTGGGTTTGTGGTAGGTATCGTTCTCCAGGCTCTGCCTCTCACAAGCATACCTCAGCTCCATGCAGACAGATCTCTCTGTGCTTCCTTGGCAGCCACTTCTCACACAGCTTCCTAACAGGCCGATTAGGCACAGTGAACTTTTTATTCATCTTTTTGTTGTTGTTGTTGTTATGTAAATGTTCTCACTTGGCAGCTCTAGACTGCTGGGATTTCTAGATATCCTCTACCCTGTCTGTGTCTGAAAATATTCTCCAGGTCTTGGGTGCCCTTGGAGGAGAAGGACCTGGTGAGGATGAACCTTCTGCAAAGCAGTCATGCATGTAGTGGCTAGAGTAGAAAACTGGGAACTATTTCCCAGGAGAAAAATGGAGCCTAGAAAATGAGTCTCATGTTATTCAGCCATCTCTGCCACCACATCCTTGGGATATCAGACAGAACTGGTCAGACAATAAAATTATTTTCCTAGGAAAGAGTAAGAAATGCTTATCAGTATAAAACCAGTCATATTCCACACTCTGCTGGAGATTGGCAGGTGTTTGTGAAATGAAGTTATCTACTTCTACAATTTTATTTCTGTTGGGTATGCCTTTCTTTAGCATCAAGTTATCCTGAGTATCTGCTGAAGTTTGATGCACTGTGGAAAATCAGGACAAACTACGGTGGTTTTGGTCTGCTGTCTTCTGCACTCAGGCAGGGTTGTTTTAACCTTCCCAGTTAGAGTTTCTTACAGCAGTGACTTTACTGATTGTGCACAGCTATTTCTGTCCATCCATTGTGCATGAAGAGTCCTGCCTCAGTGAGTGGACTGCATGTTTGTGTAAAATGGAACAGTTTCATTTTTGTAGGTCCTTAACTCTTACAAATGATGCTAACACAGTCATTCTTGTTTTCTATTTAAGTAAATCAAAATCAAAAGCCATCCTAAAGAAATCCCAGGTCTTTTAAAAGGCATTTTTTCATCAGGTATGTTCTAACAAACCCACTAGTAACGTCACTAAAATGACAGTGCTATATTTGCAGAGCAATGATGTTAAAGGTACTTGGGTTAAATGTAGGTTTACATGCTGAACAGAAATAGAAAAATCATATTATATAAAGGACTGATAAAGATAAATAGATATTCACACTTTAGTTTGTGTATCAAACATGAGTAAGTTTTTTTTTAAGCACCATCTTCTTAAGCATTTACATTTTAAGTTTTGCTACAAAAGAGATACACAGACTGCACTTTGCTGTCTGTGTAGATACTCATTGCTTCAGACTGCAGATAGAATAATTTTCCAAATTGCAAGATTCTTTTTTTTTTTGGCTGGAAAACAGTAAATGAATATTAGATGAGTGTTTGTAATATCCTGTACTTAAGTTTTAAGCATCAGCTATTGTTCAGGGCTAGACAGCTCTGTAATGTAGCAGGAAAAGAGTTTAATGAAATCCAATATTTGGAAGCAGGAGGTAGATGAATTCAGACTTGGAAGAGCAGTGCCAAATTTTAACAGGAAGGATAGCTAACATTTGCAGTAATTTCTGTGGGTGTATGACTTTATTTATCACTTGAATTCTTGAATGTGAACCCTTATGTTTTCTAAAGGATATACTTTGTTTTAGGCAGATTATGGAAGTTACTGGTTGAATTTCACAGTTTTGTGAAAGGTGGGAAATAGGCCCAATGTCCCAAGCCTAGAATCTTGTAAGGTAGGTCAGATGTGTTGTTGTGCTCCTGTTAGCTATAAGGTATAGTTCCACTGTGCATTAGGAATAAACACCTCCAGTCCACAAATGACCTGCAGACATAAGTTTTATCTTTAGGGCAGAGAGAGGAGAAATTATTTCTTTGCAAGCTCTTGGTAAGGAAGGGATCTTTTAATTGTTATTTTAATGCAGTTAAGACTACTTTGCATTTTAAAGTTCAGAGAGACCCTGTATGAGAAAAGTGTTAAAACCAACCCATTCACTGCTCTGCTGGACTCAAAAAATTTTGGATATTTTGTCTCCTACGGTGAATAAACCTTTGTAAGATCCAAGTAAGGTATAAAATTGAGGTTTTGTTTTTATTCCTTATGTGTTTAGGTACCAGGTTGTTCACCATAACTACTGAATTGGCTCTGGTGCTGATTTGATAAGAGTCAAATGTTTACACCGTGCCAAAGGCCACCAGGTGATGAAGACCTTTGGGGATGGGGTAGGTGAGCGTTTATCAAGTCTCTGGTTG
This sequence comes from Ploceus nigricollis, assembly GCA_013399945.1. NCBI lineage: Eukaryota > Metazoa > Chordata > Aves > Passeriformes > Ploceidae > Ploceus > Ploceus nigricollis. The sequence goes on from VXBC01001521.1 coordinate 1,387,543, forward strand.
GGCTGTGTGCTGGTGCTGCCTGGAACAGGACGAGTGATCCTGCAGGAACAGGAGCTGTGATCCTCTAGGACTTGTGGCAGGAAACCCGCCCAGCCTGACCTTTCACTGCTCTCAGTTGTGGCGGCTGACTGCTGCAGGCTGGTGCTCCCAGGGCTGGAGTGTGCTTTTTCTCTGTGAGTTGTGCTTGAGTTGGCCTGTTTTGTTGCCCTGGAGACAGAAGAGTGTGGTATGCTTTCCCCCCGACCAGAAATAGTTTCCTGTACCTTGTGACCGGAGTGCTGTACTCCTCCTCTGGTCTCTGGCCAGGCTGTGTGGTGCTGGAGGGATGGAGTGTGGGGTGGTGACCTCTTGTCACAAGTTCTGGTGTGGCTGCTGCCCATGAACACTAGCTGCCCTGCCAGCTCCCCTCCCTCTGCACGATGGTGTAGGATTTCAGGGGAGCAATTGCTCTTGATTTACATCTCCCGTGGCATTTTGATGGTTATGTCATTTTGTTTGAGCCTTGCTCTTGTCAGCTGTCTGTCCTGACTGTCAGGACTTGGGAGCTGAATAGCACGTGGTGAGCTCTTGCCTCTTCTTCCCCCTTTGCTCAGCTGTTTTTGCTGCCTGTTTCTCTGTGTCCTTGTACTTGGGAACAGATTCTCAGCAAGTATAGCTGTGCATGAGGGCAACGTGATCTGGGTAGATGAAGGATCCCCTTCTGTAGGAGTTCCAAGTAGAGCTGGGAGGGAAAGTGGGGAATTTGCAAGGCCAAACGAGCCATGCGGGCAGGCTGTGGATAGTTTTTCTTAAACTGTTGTCCTGCTGTGAGAATCTATCCAAAGTGCAGAGTGTGCAGCAATGTCTGTTACTTTGCTACTGTGTTTTGCAAAACTTCATTTGTGAGAGATGCTGCTAAAAGGGAAGCAAAGACACCCCCACCCCTCCCAACCAATGCAGGTGAGAAAGTGCTTGCACTGCACCAAGGCCTCAGGAGCATGGAAGCTCTCCAGGCTTTCTTGCTGCCTGGTATTTTATTGGAGAGTAGTTCTGGCACAGAACTCTAAAATATATGCAACAACAACAATAATTTCCAGGACTGAGAAAGAAGGAGAGATGAAAGGAGTAATTTACCTTCCCCCATCCCTGAACAATAGCAGATGAGGATGTAAGCACATCTCAGCCCTATAATGTATTAATTGGGACATTTTCTATAGTTCAGCAGTGGAAAAGAAGACAGGAATTGTGCAGTGCCCTGAGCTTCTGTTCCCAGCCTGGGAGAGAAGCGTGTTCTGTGCTGAGATTTGGCTCAGTCTCTGTCTTCTGCTCATGGGGAAGAGAACAATTGCCCAAAGCCTGCTTTACAGAGAGAAGGGAAGATGATGCAGGGACCAGGGAGCTGAACAGGCAATTTTCAGGCAGAGTAGTGCAGTGCAGCTTTGTTGAAATGGGTCTTCAGTGGGGTTCCTATAAATCAAAGGGTGCTGCATTCCTACCAGTGATCTGCTGAGTAGTCCAACCAGCCAAGGGTCCTGCTTACTCCTGTAAAGGTCTGTGTGTCACAGGGATACAGAGTCACACCTGTGCTGAAGATCTGCTAGAGAAGAAATGTCAAGAGTGGGCAGGGACTGCTACTTCCCTTTGCCATGTTCTTTAGATGGCTAGAATGGGAAGTCCAAGGACTGGACGTTCTTACTTGTCTTGTTCTAGGTATCTGCATCCACAAAAGTCCAGACTTTAGCAGCTGCCAGGGCTGCCTAGAAGATTTTGTCTCCCTCAGTTCCTTTCAGTCAATCTGTGCTTGTCCAGTGTGAACATTTCACAGGAGAAGATGGGGTTGTTGTAGTGTAAATTCAGGAGTGAACCACTGCTGTAGTGAAATGTCTCAGTGGCTAAAAAGCTCCCCTGCTTCTTGGCTGAGAAAGGCAGAGTTGCTCTAAGTCCTTCTCCTTTCCTTGAACTCACACATGGGAAGAGAAACCATTTTTTAGTCTCCTTGATATTTTTCTTTAATCCAGATGAATGTCGTGCTTGAACTGATGTTGCCTTTGGGCTGGAATAAGCATACTTAGCATTTGAGCAGAACTTCTTGCCTGGAGATTTCTAAGTGCGTGATCAGCATTTCACCAGCGAGTCTGTCCATGGGTACTGAAGTATGGTTACCTTTACAGTTCACTGAAGCTGGCAGAGTTCTCTACTTCATGTGATGGCTGTGCACTAGCAGAAGCTGTGTATTTCTCCCTCCTACTCTGCCCTTCTTTCACAGTGTTTCTTTGGCGTGGAAGCAGTTCCTTTTCCCATTTCATGTGTGTTATTTCCTCTGAGACTTTTCCTCCAACTCTCCAGCCTTGGAGAAAGGATACCTCCCAGAAGGGGTCTCACTGGAGAGGCTTTGTATATTTGAGAAGCTGATGGAAGAGCAGTGCCTTTCATTCTGCTGCTAGTAACTTTGAATCAAAGGGTGCAATACCAGTTTAGTGCTGGCTCTGTTGTTTGAGCAGCAGTCCTTGTGCAGCCTGAGCTGCATAGCCTCCTCCTGAAATGCCTGTGGAGTTTTGGGAGACGGACATGTTCCAGCAGTTCTCAGCCTTCAGGATGTCTGCTGGGTCACTGTGTTTCTCTCTCTGTTGAATACGAGCAAGAGTTTAATTCAGAGTTGTGGTACCTAACACCTTGTTTCTTATTCTCTTTCAGATCACCAGAAACTGGAACGTGAAGCTCGAATTTGCCGACTTCTAAAGCATCCAAATATTGGTAAATTTCCTTGGGCTCAGAGGGGTAGGGGTGAGACAAGAGTAGCAATGCATCTCTGCTAGCATGCTGTAAGAGAACAGATTCTGAATGTTCACAACAGCTCGTCAAAGTTGCCTGTTGAAATCACCTCAATAGTTTATCTCTCTGACAAATTCTGCATCCAACCCTGCCCCATGCCTTAGCATCCTGCCCCAGATGTTCACCAAAGAGTGCCGTGTTCCTGCCTGCTCACCCCTGCAGAGCTGTCCCTGCTCTTTGAGTGAGGCATGACTCTTGTCTGCTTATCTGACATTCTGCAATGGAAGTGAGGTGTTAGGTTGGTTTTCCCCACATCCATCCTCTCTTTGTTCTCTTTGGCCCTTATTGATGTGTCAGTTTAAATGCTGTATTCACAGACAAGCCCAAACTTAAAGGGGAGTGGGCTAATACTTCAGCTCCTCTCTTACTCTGAAAACAAGGGACCAAGACTGAATTGCCTATATTGAAGGGGGGAAAACAAAAGAGTACTGGAGCAAAGGGAATAGTTTGTCTAAAAATACAGAGGGAGGCAAAATAAGGCACAACATTAAAAAACCTACCTTATTTACTGAAATGTAGAGAGAGGGCATGGTTTTTTTCTAGTTCCAAAGCACCATGGAAGCTTGGACCATTAATAATCCCCTTTTTAGCTTTTTTAAATAAATAAAGCCTCTAGGATCCTAGCTACAATCTGATTTGAGCTAATTTATTTAAGAAAACATTAGGAAATACCAAACCGCCACTTTTAACCAAACCGCAGTTAAATGTCCATTCCTGGGAAGACTATGATGTATTACTTTGTATTACTTTTGCATAACTCAGTCAGTGGACATAATACTTTAAGGGCATCTCTCTGGTCTTCTTTTGAAGACTTTCAGCTTTGTAATAAAATTTGCTCCTGTCCTCTGAAGGCCTGGGAAAGGAAAGGTACCTTAGAGCATACCCCATGGACTGGCATCTGTACGCTATTCCGTGTGTGACGAACAAGCAGTTTCCACAAGCTCAGGACCTGACTTAATGCAAAGTTCCTTAGCAGCAGCTTTTAATCAGAAAGAGCTTTCTTGCATCTGAATGTAGTTGTGGTGTAGGTATGGCTTGAGAGGACCCGGGGCCACCTTCTGCAGTAATTTGCTCTGATGAATGTATTAGCCAGTAAATGTATTGCTCGGCAGTATTCAGACTGACTAAAATTCTAGTTATTGCACTTCATTTGTCCTGTAAGACTCGCTATGCTTAGTTTAGTAGGTGATGTCACTTTATATTTTGACCTTAACTTCAGTTCCATAATCTCTCCTTTTTATAATTTCTTACGTCTTTTCTTTCCAAACCTCTCACAGAATAAATCTTAAACACAAAAGGAAAACCAGTCTTATAAGTAAACAGCATAGATACAGAAATGTATTCCTGGTTCAGTTCTACAGTTGTAATGAGTGGCAGTGCTTGTGTCCTGTTGTGGTTTGGAAAAGACAGTCTGGGGGAATGTCAGTGGTCCCTTGCATTTTCTGCAGAGAATGTCTTGTCTTCCTAGAAAGAACAGTTTTTCTTTTAAGAAAAGGAACTAGTCGTTGTAAACTCAATGAATGCTTACAAATAAAAATAAGGGAATTAATTTTTATATCTACAGCACAGAATCAAAGTGCATTGAATAAGACCTCAAAAAGTCGTATGGTTCATTCAGCAGTCCTGTGGAAATCTTTTATACCTGGCTGGTTGCGGGCATGTTTGTACTTAAAAACGTTTAATCCTTTCACAGCCCCTGGTGGCACTCTTTCAAATGTTTCATTTTTCTGTCAGTTAAACATTAGAAACATAATTTGCCTTTCTCTTAGCTTGTTGTTTCTAGTTCTATCTGGAGTATCTGGGGAAAGTAGTTTTTCTTTCTTGTAACAATCTTTTACATATTTGAAGACTGTTATCATGTCTCTTTTTAGTCTTTTTCTTCAGACTAAACAAACCCAGTTCTTTCAATCTTTTCTCATATGTCATGTTTTCTAGACCTCCAGTCCTTTTTTTTCCTTTTTCCCCTCCTCCTTCTCTGGACTCTCTCCAGTTGCTTCATATCTTTCTAGAAATGTGATGCCCAAAATTGGACATGACTGAGGTCATGTCAGTGCTGTCCAGAGGGGAAAGAATTGCTTCACCTGTCGAACCAAAGATATTTGTTTTGTACATCAACCTTTGAAGCTTTTCATTTAAATGTATTGTTGATGCACATTTGTTTTTTGACACATTATTGGTCCAGACTACTTTCTGCACAACTTCTGGCAAGCAAATATTTTTTTTTTCTCGTATAAATGAGGATCCCTATTGAACTGACTGTATATTACCTTTGTCTTTATTAAAAAAGACAGAAGAAAAAGAAATCCAGTCTGGAGGTTCACCTCTCCACATTTGTCAAACCCATTTTGATTTCTCCTCTGATAGTGCAAAAGGGTTTCAACTCCCACAGTAACATGGTATTTGATAGCAATGCCATATAGTGAATCACGTAGCTAGTCAATAACACTGTTGAATACTGTTGGACTCCAGTCAAACTCTTGAAGATATCACTTGATACATTGTTGCAGTTTGACAGTGATCAATTTTGAGTATTTTTTTCAATGAGTTGTATACACTGTTGTCAGCTAGTTTTGAATACACACTTTTTCTTAATTGCTTGTGAAAAAAGCATGTAGGATGCTGTCAGAAGCCTTGCTGAAGTTCAGATGCTACATGTGTTGCTGCTTCCATGTTCCTTGGACTTGTTATTTTGTCATAGAAGGGAAACATGTTGTTCTGATATAGTGAGGTTTTTTCCTTGAAATGTGTATTAGCAGTTAGTAATCACCAAGTTCCATGTTGTAAACTCTTCTGAGTGAGTACTTGGTGTGTTGCCTCAGTGTGAGCTATGTGAGTAATACTGCACAAACCATAAAGAATTCTGCAGCTTTTGCACTTGCTTTAAATTTCAACTGTTGTTGTTACTGGTTTTGTTGCAAACTGTGTTGCAGCAAATCGACAGGGACGTGAGCCTGTAGCGAGTCTGGGGCAGAAGACTGAAAGTTAGAACTCTGTGAGGCAGGCTGCTTTTCCCTCTTGCCTGTACATAGCATATAAAGCAAGCCTGTTGTTGAATTTGTGGTCTTATGCATTTACTGCAGGACAGTTGATTCTGAGCTGCAATGCACTGACCATAACACTGCTACTCTGATAAAATAAAGATTTCTCTAGATACAAAGTAGAAGTGATATTTCCATTTGCTGTTGCTTTTTTTTGGAAATGACAGCTTTCTGAGTTATCCTAAAATGCCTTCATCAAATATCAGCTCTAATTACAGGCTTTGGCTCTGTAGCTGGGTGTTTGGCTTATCTTTAGATGCACATTATGGCCAAGGTAATCACAGTGGACTAATCCCTCTAAAAGCTTGGTGTTGCAATAAGAGTTTTTTTGTCTGGACAAAAGAAAGTTGACTTGAAGCAATTTTCTTCTGATTTCTGACTTATGGTATGCATGCTATGGAATGTGTCATTATAGCTGGTCAGACTTCACTAGAGTAAGGACTTCTTCCCCTGAATTTCAGTTTGTTCTTTCTCCTTCTGACAACTCCTAGGGAACTTTGCATTCTGGCCCAGACAGACATTTGCTAGCCATGGTCATCAAATTCAGCAGAGTTGGACAGAGATCAGTCAGTGATCTGTTCTTTTCAAAAAAGGCACCCATTACTGAGGGTATGGGCGTGTAGAAGAGGCAGAAGACAACATCATTAAAACCCCATTGTCCATAAAGAGATAAAGTGCCTGTGGAAATTGGCAAGAGTTATGGCTCTGTGGGAAGTTCCACTTCTAGAACAACTTAGTGTTCCAGTGATTCACTTACATATAGATCTTGTGACATTAGACTTGGATGTATTTGTGAACTTGTAGAAGCTGATGATACAGCTGCCTCCCCCTTAATCCCGGTTTTGCTGGAAAGAGGCAGATTTCTGTAAGAGCACTCACAGCCCTGACCCTACGTTTGCAGATGCTTTGCTGGTTGTGCCACTGAAAATTGTGCAATCGCTAAGATCAGACCTAAAATTACAATGTCTTGAATATCAACTCCTGCTTACAGGAACAGGTCTTTTGGTCTTCTGCTTAGTTGAAAACTTTAGTCAGTCTGAAAATCTGATTTTGATTTTTAAGTCCTGTAGTTCATCCACTACAGACACTGTCTTGTGAAACATTCATTTTTTTCCTGTGCTTCCTGCTACCCATCAAATGTTTAAAGCAGTAACAGAGCTGGGAATCTTCCTGCAGGTTTGTTCAGTGCAGATACGAATTTCAGAAATATGTTAAACATGACCTTTCCTGTCTTATTTCCCAAAGCAATAATGATGCAAAATTCAATCAAAATCATCATTCATAGTTTTGAAAAGTCTTTTCTAGCATTCTCCTACAAAGATAGGGTTGTGACTTGTTCAATGTACAGAGCAGAAGTCTGCTCTGTGTGTGGATTTTGTCCACTGTGTTGTTAGGTGCTGCCCTTCTCCTAAATTTTCTTTGTTATGGCAGTCTAAATATGGGCCTCTTCTCTGGATTTGTCACCACTTGATCTGTACTCTTTCTTAGGTATTTTTAATCTAACTGTACAAAAGAAGGTCTTGAATATCTTTTGTTCGTAGTTGGAACTGAGCACTTCTGGTTGGTCATTGTGCCCCAGCTCATGGCAGCCCATTGCTACGAAGAACTGCAAGCACTCAGGTCTAGAATAATAAAAACACATATTTTAAGAGAGGTTGGTAGTAGCCCAAGAGCCAGAGCCAAATTATTTTTCTGACTTCTCCCTTTGTATCCTCTGTTGAATGCTTCAGAGTTAATTCCTTTGAGGGAATTTATAGCAGTGGTGAAATGCTGTCCTCAGCATCTATCAGAATTATTGCCTTTTCAGGTTTTTCCTTCTTCAAACTTCTTCTCCAAAATATGCTTGCACCTGAATTCTTCTTATTTTAACTTCTATCTGTTGGCTTTTCTCAGCATAAAACCACAATTTTGGGTGTGTCCTTATTTGAAATGGGGAAAAAATGGTATAGAAATCTCCTGTGAATTAGAAGAATTTCTTTTGACCCAATTGAGTTTTATTTCCTTTGGCAAGTGGTCTGTCCTCCTAGTACCTCTGAGTTGTGGGAGTGATTTTGATGGATGTGTGTAAGAAAAGGGCTCCAGTTGTGGAGCCCTTAAATGATGGTTACAGCTGAGGTGTGAAGTGGGGCAAAGAGAGAAAGAAGGATGCTGTGCTTCTGTGTCCAGCCCAGCTGGTTTATCCCACAATCTCATAGCGAACCTTCGTGGGAAACAGGGTGTGTGGATCACATCTGCAGACTTAATACTGGGCTTGTTGTCTTGGTGGTATCAGCCACAACTTCAAGTTCACTCATTCCTCATTTTAACATATTAGTCTTGATTACAAAGCCTTCAGTATTTCCCCCCTGCTGCCATTTGGAATGTTTTCCTATCACCTTTTCCTTAACAAGAGATTTGAATTACTTCCTTAGTTGAACAAAAAAAAAAAAAAAAAAAAACAACACACAAACAAAAAACCTGTAGGCTGTGTTTTGCTGTAAACAGCAGATTTCCTTGTTTTCATTTGGCTGCAGGCATCCAGACTGCCTTTGCATTTGGGACAGAAAGGATGTAATGTGCAAAAATAGTTAAAATGCTGGGGATTCTCCAGTGTTTTGGCCATGATTGCTGCCCTATGGATACTCAGTGGTATCCAGGTGGGATGCTCCCATGCATGACTGGCTGTGTAAATCTGCTGCCCTGCGATTTCTATTGCAGGGGGACTGTTTCTGGTACAGAAGGGATGGTATGGGGAAGGTGGAGTAGGGGGAAAAGAGATCTTGTAGTAAGAGTTATGCTTTGAGACTTTCTCAGTTACTGAGCAGCTTTTCCTTGGAAGTGTCATGGGGCTGTCTCAGAGGACAGCAAGTTGCTGAGCTTCCTAAGAGGTCAGACAGTAATATTCTTGGACTTATACCTTTAACCTGCTCTCCTCCTACCCTGCCAAAAGAAAAAAAAAAACACCAACAAACACTCAAAGATCCCACAAACAGATTATCATCTGAAGTGAGTTCCTGCTAGAAAGTTTGAGCCTTTGAGCTGCAGGTTACCATTTGTTATTTCTAGTCTCTGTACTGTTAGAGGTTTAGGTGAGTGCCCATGCATGTTTGCCTGCTGGAATGCTCCCCAAAACCCCAGGCAGTCATTTCTCATTCTGATTTTCACAGCTAATTATTTCACTGTTATTTACATCTGCATGTTTTCTTCTTTTACTGCCAACTCTTCCGATAGCTTTTCCTGTGGTTTTAAGAAAACCATTTCCCCATAATCCATCTCAATTTAGGAATGGAGTAATAATTGCATTTTTTTCCTTGCCAGGGGATATATTTATTCTGTATGTCTCTCTGGTCGGTACTAGAGACATATTTGGATTCCGTTATTCATCTATTTAGCTGTGAGATTTATCTGTATGCAAGCAATCCCTTAAAAAAATAAATAGTGGGATAAGGGCCAGATTCTGTGCACTCAAAGGTACTGCAAAAATCAGAGGAGGATTCCCCTACTTTCTGCCTTCCCCCCACACTGAGGAATGGAGAGAGCCTCCTTTGAGTTCCCTCTGCCCGAGGCCTGATCAGAGCAGGGGGTGGCTGCACTCTGGTCAAATCCTGCAGGCGACAGCCGGCCTTTGGAGCAGAGCCTGCGTCCGTGCCAAGGGGTCGTGGCTTGTCCTGGTCCTGGGCAATGCGAGGCATGAGCTGAGAATATCATGTTCACACAGCAAGGTTTGGGGACGGCAGGCAGAACACCTGCCTGCATGGATTCATCCCTGATGGCAGAAATGCCAAGATGCAGAGCATTGTATGAGAGATCTAAAATTTGTCGTGGCCACTATCTGTATTTTATTAATTTTAATAAAGTGGGTGTTCTCTGCGTATTTTCTTTGAGACACCAGTGAAGTTGGCTTGTTATTATTTTTGTGGTTTTAGGAAAAGCTCTCATATAATACTAGTGGTTATCAGAAGTACTTTGCTTATCTGCTATGTGGCTAATAGGAAATTATTAATAACAATTCTGGATGGTCCTAATTGCACTGTTATCAGGAGAGCAGGAAATATTTCTGCGAATGCACTCTTTTGGCTCATCTAATGTTTAAGTAGGGCATTCTAGATGTTATGTATCATGTGCTGAACTTCAGCTTTTCAATACAGACATTATAAAATCAAAGGAAAAATAACATTTACTTGGCACTGAAATGTTTTTAAAAAATACTTTGTGGGTTTTTTCTTTTTACTTTTGCTTTTTACTTATGCAGAAAGACAGGTTTCTTAACAGGAAAGGTACTTTCTCCCTGCAGCTCCTTTCTAGGCTGTGAATTTCTGTACATAAGGGATTTTCCCACCTAGGCACTACCTTAGCCTCATTTTTTAGGGCTGGAGAGTTAAAAAGGTTACAGTAAGAACAATGGTGAGTGGGACAGGAAACCCACCTCTGTGCTTGTGGGCCTTTTCGTACTTCCTTAGCACTGTTCCTTGCCTCTCTTTGCAGAGCCTGCAGCAGCTTGGTTCTGCCTGAACCTGAGCGGAGTGTTAACAAATCCTCCTTCTCTTTCGTTTTCCAAAGCTTTGGAACTGCAGTTGGTGTGAAATGCTGTGTGCTTGGGGAGTTTACAGCAAGCTGGTATATGTCCAGCATACCCTGACCTCACTGTGTCACCCTGACCCACTGAGAGGAGGGAAGGAGAGCACGTTTCTGAGGGGCTGGGGAGCAGCAGCCCACTGTGTCCTGTTAGCTAACTGTCCTGCTGCTGCTGGTTACTGCTCTGACAAAGCTGGTCATTAGCTGCTGGGACAGATGATTTCTAGAGGATTATTTGCATTACACAATTTAATGCTTTTTAATAGCAAATTTTTAATTAAAAGGAAAGTCCTTTTGGAAGCAGCCTGAGCAGCTGCAACTGAATTCTGCGTGTTTAATGTAATTAAAGAAACAGCTGGGGTGGGAGATGAGCACCCAGCTCACAGAAAGTCACAGGTTGCTGGTGGCTCCTTGTGGGACAGACATCCTGAGTGATGTGAAGCGTGCAGGAAGTGTCCTGGCACACAGCCAGGCTTGGAGATGGTGGGACAGTTCCCGTCTTGGCTGCCCAGGCTGGTGAGCAGCTGGGGAAGCAGAGAGTGTGGGTGGTAGCCATCTGCGTCAGTTCACTTGTCACTTGTGCTGCCATGGACGATAGTGCTGTTTGCAGTCTGTTGGGCCATGTGTATTTGTAATAGTTTCAGTACCTCCTGGCACGTTGCAGAGTATCAATGGAAGAGGACATCAGGTAGGTTTTACCCTCCAGTTTTATTCTGCTGCTTCTGGTGTGCAGAGTGTCTTGAAATAAACCCTTGTATCATCTCTTACCTCCTCCATTTCTCCATGATGCTAGCAAATGTCTGATGTCTGGTTGAAAGGTGCTGAAAAGTGAAGCTGTGGTTGTTCCTAATGAGTGGCTGATGTTTAAATAACATAGTTCAGTCCAGAAGATCCCAGAGCACTTCTGAGTTTGCACTACTAAGGCTGCATGGAAGAGTTCCTGTGTTGCAACTACCATGACCAAGGAGACAACCATAAACCTCTGCATTGTCTTTTATTGGCTCTGCAACATTGGCAGCTTAATTTGAGAGCCCAAAATATTGCATAAACACAGAACTCCATGTGTGTTGGTGCAGAGGTAGTTGGCTGATACTGTCCTTTATGTGCCCATTGTATCAAAATGCTTTACACTGCAGAGCACCAGTGAACCTAGATTTAGCAGACAAGATTACCTGTAGCTTGAACATTTTCCCTAAGGACAGGCAAAGACCGCTGATATGTAGGAGCAAGCAGATTTCATTCCATGTTACCTTTTCCTAAGCAGAGATGAATGATTGCTGCATGAAGATCCTGGGAATTGTCCTGTTAAATTCTGCTTCTATACTTGCTTTTTGTGACAACTTTGGAAACTTCTTTGCTTTAAGATACTTACTTGCAGCAGGTTGCCAGAAATGACCGTGTGTCAACAAGAGCCTGCCTGCCCCAGCCATGGGCTAAGCCCCTGTACAGCTCTGCTCTGCTATTTCCTGTGGATATGGGATACAGGGAATGTTCATCCTCGGGCTTACGTGGCAGGCATAAATCCTCCTGGCCTCTTGTGCTTGACGTAAGAGTAAAAAGATAATAATATTCAGCACACTGGACAGGGTGAAAGGGAGATGTGGGTCAAAGCTAGGCTAGGCATATTCTGTGTTTGGGACCCCAGTACCAATTAGCCTTTTAGATATGACCTTTTAAAGATAAGATGTCTGTTGCTTTTCAATGTCTTATGGTCTTGTAGTTCAGGTGGATTTTTATAAAACTGGATAGCTCTTTTCTGATTTCTTCATTATTCACTTCAACTTTTGCATTCACAGAGCCTTGCTTTGCGTGACTCAGCAGCAATTTGCATTTGTTGTTAGGCTGGTGCAGTTTGTTATGAAGGATATTTTCCTCTTATGTTCAGTTGGTTTGTATCACACTCAGGCATCAGGGAGCTGAGGCTGTCTGTACAGGGTCACTTTATTCAGGCATGGAATGCAAACCATATGGCATGACTGTTACTGCATTGCTGTTTTGCACTAAAATGCCTAGTTTTCTCTCATTAATATAATAGCTTATTAGTATTATTTCTTTGTAAAATAAAAAATGTAAGTGCACAAGGATTTTGGAACACTTTGAAGTAGCAGCTTGAAGTTCTGCTCTTGAGGCAAGATTTCCAGTGAGTCTCTGAAGACAGCAGACAAGGAAAAGTAATATTCACAGCAGATGTTCTTAGAAAGTGCTTGAACTCCGGTCCACAGCTGCTGTTAGGTTCAGTAACCGCAGCACGTCCCCTTGAGCCACTCAGTGTGGTATCAGACTCTTTGCAAATGCTCTGGATTGCGTTAGGGCCTCGGACCTTGCACACACACCCACACAAGACAGAAAAAAACTTGCCCTAACTTGCAGGCTGTGCTGAAGATCTGAGTTTTTGGGGAAAGGGAGCCATTTGGTATCTTTGTTTTTCTGTTGTTAGTTACTTTTCCAAAAGACCAGTGCTGTGGGAGATGTTCCCTTTACAGTAAAATCAGTTTACATAGGTTAAGACTGGAGAGAAGACTGAGGGAATAAAAGAATGCTTAAAGCAGTTAGCTAGGTTGTGTCTTGTGTGTTGTGATGCCTCACAGGTCTTTAACAGTGCAGTTACGTGTGTGCATTTAAAATTGGAGGGACAGCTTTGAGTAGCAGACTCTTGTCAGCCTTGGTGGAGTACCACTGCAGTACCAGATTCAGGAGATAATTAAAAAAAAATTTAGGCTTTCTTTGTGGCTTGCTGAAAACATTGTTTCATCAAGATGCTGTATTGAAACCACTGTTTATTCCTCCCAGAATCTATGTGCTTCTTGGCGATATCATCCAAGTGGTGATGCACACTTTTTCCTGACTGAGCAGCTGGTTTTGTTGGAAAGGTTTCTACCTACCAGTCTGTAATTGATGCTGCTCCTTTGGACAGCATTTGTTCTGGCAGTGCTTACTAGTGCTCTGTGGTTTTTTAGGTATTATTTCAAAAGTTATCGGTAAGACTTGTCAGTCTTACAAAATTAGATGTGCTTGTGAACTCTACAAAACCTCTTTGTTTTTTTGTGGATGGGACCTTTTTTTCCTCCTGAATAAAACTTTGGGTGAAGTCTTTCACCATATCCTGTAATTGATTTAGTGCCTAGTTGTCTGACTTGCTTCTGTTTTCTTTCCTACTCCCCTCTCTGTCTGTTCTTGTGAACCTAACCATTGTAGTACATCCATCAGAGATCTTTGAATGGGAAGAGTCATCAGGTGACTCCAGGTGTTGGCAGGATCTAATTTCCTACATCTAAAAGAATCCCTGTGTTAAAAGTGTTTGGCTAGGAAGGAAATACGGTTTGAATTGCTGCTTCTTGGTAACAGAATCAGCTAATAGAAATAATCTACCTCATCTTCTGGTGAATAGAGTGAGATGAGCTTCCTTGGCAAATACTGATCTGTTTTTAGTTTGGTTGTGTTTTGAAAGACACTCTGTTACTGTTGTGCAACTTCCCTCTTGCTGCAGCTTGAGACTCCTTTTGTGATGTGTGGATTTGTCTAGCCTACCGTGCTAGACACATGTATCACTGGTCCCCTGATGAGAGAGAAAAAAAAAAAAAAGAATGCTGTAATATTTTTGAAGAAAATTTTAACTGGATGAATACTTTTGTTTTTATTTCTCTATTTTTCTTATTATGGATAATCAGGTTTCGGGAGTACTTTGCCCTCCACTGTCTCCATATAATTACATTTTTCACTCTCTTGTAACCTCTGTCAACAGGTTATACAGATATGAGCAGCTTTTGTGGGCTCTGCTCAACCACTGTGTTAAAGCTGAGCTTGTGGTAGTAAAGGAGCTGTTAGACAGTGTGTCAGGACCAGCTAGACTGAGCAAACATAAAGGAGGCCTGTGGAAGAAATGGGATCCTCTTTTCATGGGAAGATGTTTGAAACAGGACAGTCCAGTACTTGAGTTTTGCTCTTGGAACTGGCCATTTGGGAACCTGTGTTTTGCCTTCAGGTGGAGGACATTTGCACAGGTTATCTTTAAGCAGAGAGGGCTCTATACTGTCTGGACAGTGAAGGTATCAGATGTTTTCTTATGTTTGTGTATCTTCATGGTGAATACTTACACAATGTGGATCATATTTGTGAACCACCAGAGTGAAGAGGAGGCACAGAGACTTTTAAAATATTTTTTATCATTCAGTTACTTCTGAATATATGCCATTTCATGGTCTAGCTGAATAGTTTTGGAAAAGGCAGGTCATGTTTTTAAGCTAATCATCCCTTAGTTAGGGATGTTAGCACTGTCATAGAAAGCAGGGCGTTTTAACTTTGCATGTCAGCAGAGTGAACCATGGCCTCAGAGCTGTCTATTGCAGACTCCTTGCTAGTCAGGAAAGCTCTTGTGGCTCTGCAGGAGGGTAGGTAAACAAAACTTATGGGCGAAAGGACACTAGGTTTTATTTCTGTTCTGCTACTGTGTATTGGTTTTATTTCTTCGCATCAGTGTGAAGTTAGGGCTGGAATTGAGAGTCACAAGAGTTTTGGTATATTCAGACTTTTATTTTGATCCTTTCTGACTCCCCTTATTGCTGTCCCGCTTCACACTTAAAGCCTAACATTCTGAGCTGTCACTCATTATTCCTGCGCAGGGTGGTGGTGCCCAGTGTAATTTTTCCTACAGCTTTTCTGGATTTTGCTGTTCTACCATTTACTCCCTGAGCTTCATTACCTCAGCAGATGAAATCCCAGGCAGATTTTATTCCAGCATCATTGTGGGCTGTTGTGAGGAGGCAGCTCCCTTGTTAAGTTAATGACCTGTGTCCTGCCTTCAAGGCCTTCTTTTGCTGTGCAGCCCTAGGGTGGTGCACAACGTCAGTATTTATGAACTGTCTCTGTCATCTTGTCATGGTTCCTCACCTAAGGACGCAAGTAGTGTTTTACTGTCCTTGAAGGCTCTTTTTGCTGCCTCTGCCAGTCTCTGCCAGCTGAATTGCTACTTCCTTCCCTTTTCATAATGTAGCTGACAAAATTGCTTTCCTTGGGACAAAGGAATAGCACCAATCAGCTCATTTGTGTTTTATTTTCTGATGTAATTTGCTGCCCAAATCTTTGCATCAAAGTTTATCATTCACCGTTCCTCACTTCTACCTGCCAACATGTTTACATGTCTTTTTCAAGTCCGCTGTTCTCAGCATGCTAGTGGCTGTACTCCTCCATCGTGATATCACTCATGCCTCTCTCCTCTGTGCTTGGTGTTTCTTGCAGTGCTTTGGTGACCATTCAGGTGCCAGAGGAAGGAGAATGCTTTTTCATGCCCACTGAGCATCACCAAACATGACCTTGTTAGTACATTCAGCTTTCCTTGAAATTTCTCCATCTGTTCATAACATCTCTCTGCAGACTTTCGCCTGTGTTCTGGGTTTCAGCTCTTGTTGATGTGCTTTTCTCCTGGTTTCACCTCAAGCAGTCTTCACTGGAGTGAAAACTGCCCTGCACTGGAAATCCAAGTGTCTTTTTCAGCTGCTTTCCATCCTGTTTCCAATCTTGAATGGAAATCTTCTCTCCTAGGAAATACCTTTCTTCTCACTTGTGTTTTTGTAATGCCGCCTCTGCTGCTTTCTGCCAAGTGCTCAGGAGGCAAGCTTTCTTGTAAACACAAATTTGTGTTACAATAAAGTTATTACAAACACAACTAAAACTGCTTACTTGGAAGAATTTTTTGCTTGCAGCAAGTGATTTACGGGACATAGTTGGTCAGGGTGATGTGTCTGTTCTCACACATTAAGAACAGCGTGTTGCACCTGAATGCTGTACTGGCTTGTTCACAGCATTTTGCTGGATGGAGCGCTCCTGCCAAACCCCTGCAGTTAGATATGCAGTATAAATGCTAGGGAAAGGAAACTGGCCAAGGGACCAGGTCAGAGAGCTTTTAGATAAAGGGAGAAAACATATGGGAATCAACAGGCAAAAAGAACAAGGAAATAATTAAATCCTCTGAGGAAGGGTACTGGCAGTGGTCTCTGCACATCTGTGCTACTGTCTCTTCTGGGTTTAAGTGTGTTTGCATGCACATGGAAGGGTGTCTGAACAAAGGAGACTTGCAAGGAGGAGTAAAGAAGAGCAGTGACAACATGTGCAGAAGCTGTTCCATATGTGCCCAGTGCTAGTTTGAAACGTTCCCAAGACAGTGATGATGGTAGCTGATGTCATGCACTGACAAGAGGTGCAAACTGACTTCTTGATACTGACAGAGAGAAAATCGTGATGCTGGGAAAATCACCTGTGTTGTATGTGGAAGAGAATGGAAGATAGGGAAGAGAGGCAAAGGTACCATTGAAGTGACAGAGCAGGATAATGAGATTTTTCTTGTAATGATGAGAACAGTCAACGCTACTTTGGTCAATACTCAATTACAAGGTGTTGAAGTGGCTGAGACCCAGTCTTGTCTCAGCTAGTTGCTTTACTTGGGTGAATCAATAGTCAAAGATTATAGATGGTCATGTGAAGAAGACATCTTGTTCTAGTCAGGATGTGAAGGCTTAGGAATTGAGTGAAAGAGAATTACTAACTTGTGACTGATTGGCAGGGAAAAGAGTGATGTTCTGCAGCAGAGGAAAAAACCAAAAAGTATGGTTTCTGTAGCCATATGAAGTTTCTCCTCTTGGGTTACAATAGTGCCTAGGTATCCAAGAATGGTCAAAGAAATGGAGATTTTGATTCAGACAAGAGGAAATGGCACCGTGCTGAATGCATAGATACAATAGTTATTACCCATGTGTAAAATGGGGAAAGGAGAACAGAACCTCAGAGATCCCAAAATATCAGGGGATAAGTGGCCCATCGTGGGCCTGGGACATTGAATGATAAAAGATGAAAGTTAATTTAGGTAATAGGAACAGAATTAAGGAGGGATAGCTGAAGGTGGATGAAATTTTGAGAAGCGGAATGTGATCAAATATGTCTTTGGAAACAAGCAAGTCAGAAAAATGAGACAAGAAAGTAGATCTGAATTTTGGGTAAGGATTTGCAGTGTAAGTCAGAATGAAGTGAGGAAAAAGAAATAACAGAAGAGAACATTGTTGAGCCTTACGGGTAAATGGCAGAAAGGAGACCAATGGTACTGACATGCAGGTAGAGTCAGAAGTCAATTTATGGATTGAGAGCTTGTTTCAGGACTCGGAAAAGTGTTTGTTTTAGGAAATAATGGATTGGGAGCATGTAGGAAAAAGTTGGCAGATGTGAAAGGAGGGTACTGAAACATTAAGAGAGGAAGAATGAACAGGAGGTCAAAAATACTCAGAGCTTGTTTTGATGCTGGAGAGGGGTGAATGTATGTGCAGGACACCCATCTGTCCCTTTGAGATAACGGAAGAAAATAGGTCACTAAGGGAGCACACAGAGTAAAGGGCATGGGGAATTAATAGACTGAGTGGGTTGAGGGAGAACTTGGTTGTGTGCATGAGTTTGATTTGTGAAGTCTCATATTTGCTACATGCTCTGTAAATCTTCAATTCTTGATTATGTTTTTGCAGTGCGACTCCATGACAGTATTTCAGAAGAAGGTTTCCATTACCTCGTCTTTGATCTGTAAGTGTCTGTCTCTGATGCTTCACCAGTGATGCAGGCACATTGGTGATTGACTAAGAGTGGAATAAAAAGCACCTGCATTAGTATAATTCTCCCTTTCTCTTTTGAGACCTGTAAATACCTCTGGCCTATTTGACAAAAATCCATTGACTGTGTAGTGGGGACAGACCAGGAAGGCTCCTGATACCAGGTGTAAGTGTGGGATGTCAAAGAATGTCTATCCTGTGTATGAAGACAGTTTGATTTTTGTCTCTGAGGCAGCCCAACAGGGGTCAGAGGAGGGCTGTCCTTCCCAAGCTCAGCATATGCTCAGCAGAGGTGTGTGGGCAATTTATGCACAGTGTGTCAACAGTGTCCTGTACACTGCTGGTGAAAAGGCAGTCAAGGGGCTCAGTCATGTGGATATAGCAGTGCTGGTGCCATGGTGGTGGAGCTCTGCCCTGGTTCCCCTGTAAGGCAGTGTCCCATGCAGGCTGTGGTAAAGAGCCCAGGTGGGTGGCCATATACATCCTGTGCAGCCTTTAACTGCACAAGCATGGGCTGTGTAACATCCTTTGTTCTTTTGCACTCCAGGGTTACTGGTGGGGAGCTCTTTGAAGATATTGTTGCTAGAGAATACTACAGTGAAGCAGATGCCAGGTAAGACTGTTTCCAGACCCTTGCATGCATGTTCCACCTACACGTACAAGTGGAATGAGTTTCCTGAATGCTGATCTGCGTGTGGCTTTGTTCCAACACTCTTGCCCCTTGTCTGGATAAAACAAATCCTTTTTCTGCTATTAGCATGAACTTAAGTGTCACCAGAAAGCCTGACTCAGTATGGCTCTAGCTCTTGCCCACTTGCAGACATTGCTGTCTTTGCCACTTGCAGATTCTGTGCTCTTTGCTGGGAGAGCCACTGCTCGCAGCTTTGTCTACCTGGCCCATTTGGTAGGTGGTGACAGCTGAGCAAACATAAAGGAGAGCTGTGAGGGTGCTGCCTGCTTGGCCTTCTTCTAGCAGGGTCTCCAGTGATGTGCCACTGCTGTTGGGCAGATCCATTCAATTTGCCTGTGTCTAGGTAATGGTTTACAGGGCAGTGAGGAGAGGGGGCTTTGAAGGCTGTGTTTCTGTGGAAGCCCTCTCTGAGTGTCAGCTGGGCAGTGCAGTGACAGAAGGCACAACATGAGAGAGCAACCTTCATATTTTAATGTTAAAAAGATTTAAAGTTACACCCTTCTGTTCCTGAATGTGTCCCCTCTCTCCCACATGTGAGTTTCCTGAAGTGGCACGTGCATGTCCCTGTTTATACAGGGTGGATGTTATGTGCAGCAGTAGCTGAGGGTGTTGTCTGACCCATCCATCTCCTGGACATGCAGCATCTGGAATCAAAGCTGGGATTAGGCCACTCCTGTTCTGCTTTTGCATGGCCTCGGAGTGGCCCAACGGTGATATTTCACCCTGCTGACTGAACACCCAGTCATGTTCTTATCCCATACTAAACCCTTGCTGAAGCAGAAATCAGGGGAGCCATGAGAATAGAGGAGTAAGAAGGAAGTAGTGGGTACTGTGGCAGGTTGAGCTTGGTAGGCAGTACTTTAAGGACGATGATACTGAGTGCAAGGAAGGAAAGAGAGCATGACCTGGGGTGTTGGTGTAGATACTGCTAATGGAGTCTTGTCTGCAGGCACTTATTTGCTTTCCCCGTGGTTCACTTACAGCGTCTGTCTTCTGGTCATTGCAGGCTTTCAAATGAGGCACTGCCCTGCGTGCTCTGCCAGGAGCCATCTGGTGATTGGGAAGGCCAGTGAACTCATCAGCTCTGCTGGAGCTCCTGGCAGAGGTCTGAGAGCCCCATAGATGTTTTCAGTGGGGTGTACGGATCTTGTAGGCACAGCATCTCAGATGGATACACAGTCAATCATGCCGCTCTGTCTTGAAGTTGTGAAGTTTTGAGGTTATCAATCACAATCCTTCCCCTGTTCCTCTTGCCAGTGGCTGTTCCCTGAAGTGCTCAAAAGTTGTCAGTGACTGACACTGCTCAGGAAAATTATGGCAGGGTTAGGGGAAAAGGAGGACTGTCTGTTGCTCTTTGAGCCCTTCTTTGGGTGCTCAGCCCTCTGACTGTCAGCTGGTCAGGTCTCCAAGTGCCCACAAGATGACAGAGTGAAACTCCTCCCTTTCTCTCCCCATGCTGTGCTGAATTCCAGAGCAGTCTGAGAGAGCGAGGGAGCGAGGTCTGTGCCAATCTGCCGTGTTTGGCTCGCCTGGGACACCTCACACTTTTGCCATTTTTGGCCAGAAAATCTCTCTCGCACAGACTCAGCTCTGTTCTAATTATACATTTTTGTTTTGGGAGCAGGGAGATTTTCATGGATTCCGACCCTGAGGATCATACTGCCAGCTCCAGTGGGGTGGGGGTAGCAAATACACAGTGCTGTACTTCCTCTCCTCTCCTCACCCTCTTCCCATCTTTTCCTGTAGCCTTTTTTCAAATATTTGAAAAAATATTTTCTTTCAAGTATTTCACTCATTTCAAATTTGTTCCTATGAGATTTGTAGAAGTCAGTGAAGGGTCTGAGAGATCCTACAGTGAGGACATAGACCTCTCTGAGTTGTCCACATCTACATGCTTACTGCCCAGCCACAGTTGTCAAAATCCCTATTCCATTCCAGATTCACCCTTGGGAGCCAAGTAAGAGTTTAGTGGAAGGGATGGTTCCAACCTGGAATCTCACCCATGGGTGGATTGTGCTGTTGTTATGCGACAGGTGTAAATAACATCTTGTTTTTGTCCCTGGGGTTTACAGCAGTGGGAATGGCAGAGACAGGGTTTTCTGTGAGCTGGGGGAGTGCAGCACGCTGCACTTAACGGAATGAGTCTGCTTTTCAGATTACTAACCCCTTAAGTGGGATCTGTACTTAAAAGGCACCCAGCAAGCGGGTGTGTGTGCACATTGTGTATATAAAGTGCTTGAGATGCTGCTCTGAAAGCTTTGCAAACTGGCAGGCACCCAGGCGTCGTCATCCTGAATTTTCTGGGGAAGGCTGCTGCTCTCCCAAAGTTTATTCTTCGCTCGGGACTAGCCCAGTGGAATGTTTCCTGGAGCGATTTGGTCTTTCTTGCACAATTGCAGCTGCTGTTTGAAGATACTCAGATGCCTTGGTTGTTCTGTGTGGGGTGGGCACTGTTGGCTGAAGGAACAAGTGAGAGGTTTAGTATGATGGGAGGGGAAGGAAGGAAATGATGGGAGGTAGGAGAGAGGCTTTGTGATCCTGCTACAGAAAGGATGTTTGGCATCCTGTTGCTGGGGGGGCTGGGGTTGTTCAGCTGTGATGGTGCTGAGCTGTGGCATCCACTGATCATGATGAAGAGATTCAGCATGAGGTCTTGAGTGCCCCCTAGTACAAATATAAAAGTTAGGGAAGTAGTTCTGGGATGGGATGAGATATTAAATGTGTGTGTGTAACTTTGTGTGTCTCTCCCTTTTATCTTGCAGCCACTGTATTCATCAGATACTGGAGAGTGTGAATCACATTCACCAGCATGATATCGTGCACAGGGACTTGAAGGTAATGTTTCCTCTGTGCTGTAGTCTGAGGAGAGCAGCCAGGGGATCATTGGAAGAGGCAAGAGAGGAATATTGTGTTGCCAGCTGGCAGGGATTTTTGTGTGGGCTTTTTTTGGGTTTGGTTTTGTTGGTTTGTTGGTTTTTTTTTAAATTTGAACTGGGTTCAGGGGTTCCTGAAGCACAAATTTGCTTCTTCAGAGTTTTCTAGAGGGCTAGAGGGTGTGCTGAGCTCCCAAGGAAGTTTTCAGTCTTTGTGAACCTTGCCAGCTCTCAGCCTCTCTGAAGTAGCTCTAGGATGTGGTAGTTGTGAATCTTGGAGAGAAATATGCTTCCAGAGAAACTTGGGTAGGATTCATTATAATGAAGGACACTTTCTTGTTTGTGATTGAAGAGATCTCTAGAGACCTGGAGCAATCTTTGTTCAATCTGCCAGGATGAGTTTGTCTGCACAGAGCATGTATATTTTTATTCTGCAGTGTTGCCAAATACATGCCACTGCGCTAGGGCAGAGATGTTCAACAAGAATTTTTTGTGTTATTTCTTTCTTCTCTCATCAGTAGAAGCACTTTTAATCTAAAACCAAAATTGCTGGCCAGTTAAAGACTGGATGAATCAATCATTTGACGCATTATAACACATTTATAGCCCCTAAGCCTCTGCAGTGGAGTCACCTAAACTCCCCAAACTGGGCAGCTGTGCTGGGAACTGGGCAGGCTCCAGCGTGAAGAGATTTGTGCAGGAAAGTCTGCATGCCCTGGAGCCTTCTCTGTCTATAGTGGCAATGGTGATGGTCACCAACAGTCCAGTTAAATTAATGCAGGATGACACCTGCTGCTAGTGTTGTTTTGGGCTTGTTAAACAATGTACAAGAGGGAAAGTAGAAAAATATTTTGCAGAGAGCAAGGTAAAAGCACATTGCAAGCTTGATGGCAGTGTTCCTCTGGTGTTTTGATCTAGTGGAGAACCCTTTGTGTTTCTGAGAAACTCCCATGCAACACTTCTGACCTTCTGCTTCACTACACTGTGAAAAAATGCAAATGATCTACTGTGGACTGTGGCTGCTTCTCATTAGACCCAACACCAGTTCCTGAGAAAGCAACATCCAAGAGGCACTACTGCCCAAAATTAGGGAGTCTATGAAAATCAATAATGTTTTCCAGTATAGAAGAAGCTTTCGTTGTGTTCAAATATAATCTGGTTTCCTTCCAAAAGTTTTGTTTGTAGGAAAGCTAGCAACTTGTTCAGAATTTATCACCTACTAGACACTCCCTACTGTAGTTAATATGTTTCTTCTGTTGCTTGCTCTGATTGACTGAAACTATCCAGGCCTGAGGAGTAACCACTCCTTTTAGCAATGAAAGTTTCTATGCTTTTTATTTAATATTTAACTCCTCTCCAAAAGCTTGGCCTTCAGGGTCAGTGTGTAATAACTGCAGAACCTGCTTCAAGTAAAGTTTGGCTTTTGCACCTCACTCTCATAAGCCTGTCTTTTGGCTGACATGCTATTAAAGAATGCTATTAAAGAATGTCAAATGTTGAGCTGCCTATAGGGACTATAAGAAATTAGGGAGTGCATTCACATCCTCATCAAAAAGTATATGAAACCTGAGACAACTCATATGTTGGCAAACATGCACATGGATAAGCACCATTAGCCTTAAGGTGTTTGCTTCTAAAACAGAGGTACAAAATGCTTAACTAGCACAAGTCTGTCTTAAATGTTGCTCTTAATCAAGCTAAGCCTAGGTGCGATCTGGAGTTGAGAGGAATTTTCAGAATATTTAATTGATCTTCTGCTTTAGGGTCTTGTTTATACTGGTGAATTTTCATTAATGTAGCTTGATTACCACAATCTCTTCTTCTTGCCATATAGTGAAAAGCCAGTAGCATCCAAATGTATTGAGACGCCGTTGTCCTTCCTTCCATGCTTATGGCAAGGACTGTGTTGAGGAACGCTTTTCTCCTTTCATTCAAAGCAGAAGTAGGCACTTTACTTTAGGACAGATGAGTAGGCCTAGTACTTTAGGACAGATGAGTGAGCAAACTATCTTGTGCCTGTCAGGTAGAACAGGGGTAAAGAGTTGCTATGGGATGAAAATAGTGAGCAGGCTGTAAAAAAGACCTTTATCAGATTTGTGAAACTGAGACAAGCTTCTCCTTCTGGATTTCCAGGCTTCCATCCCACTCAGTTAAAAAATCAACTTGATAATGAATTGCATGAAAGATGAGAAGAGGATAGGATGAGAAACCGCTGTTTGACCTGCCTATCTTCAAGTTGATTTTCCAGCAAAGCCATAATAGCCGTCACCTTAAAGGCTTTGGGGTTTCAGGGGGTCCCATGTACCTAGATGCTCTGGTACTTCAGAGGAAGCTGCCAATTCTCAGTCCAGTTTTTGGATCTGTGTAAAGCCTTCTGCTGAAGTCCTCTGCTGGAACACAACAGAATCATGGTTTGAGTGTGATTCATTCAAGGTGGAAATGTGAGGGTCAAAAGTCTGTCTCCCCTTCCTGGCACATGGAAAAAAGTGACATGGTTGCTTCTTGTATAGGTGATGGCAGCAGTAGCAAGACAGAATGTTTTATGCTGCTGTAAATATGTAGCATGAAAAAATTGCTTACAAGAATACTCACTGCTGTGCTGCTTATGCCCGTTTGAGGCTTTTTCTGTAAGGGATGAAAACTACTGCCTAGCCAGATGATGCCTTCCCACATTACAGCAGTGTGTTTGGCAGCCCTTATTAACATCATATTTACTTTTTCAGTGCCTTGGGGACTGTCTAATGTTCAAGGGGAGAAACATCACTGCGGATTGTATCTCCTGCATTGTCCCTCCCTTCTTCCCCCACTTCCCTTTCCCCTCCCCCCAGTTATCCTCTTTGGGAAGGGCAGAATAGAATTTTGGCTTAAGTGCTGCAGGAACTGTACTGCCAGTGCCCTCTGGTGTCAGCATGTAATGTATGGGCTGGATTGGAAGAGGCTCTGTCTCCCACAGAGGAGCCAGAGGATTTGTGTTAGTCTTGACAATTTTCTGCCGCTCTAGGTCAAGGCCGTTCGTTGCTGTTGCTGTGTCTTCGTCCGAACAGGTTTAGTACTGCATGCTAAATTCAGTCAGCAGGTGCAATTTAGTGATGTGAATACTAGGTGAGAGGTTTTAACAAGGATGTCAGTCTTTCATTCTTACTCTCTTTTTTCTTTCTTCTCCTCAGCCTGAGAATTTACTACTAGCGAGTAAATGTAAGGGTGCTGCTGTCAAACTGGCTGACTTCGGACTGGCTATAGAAGTCCAGGGAGAGCAGCAGGCCTGGTTTGGTAAGACTGTTTGAGCTTTCCCAGCTTTGCTCCCCTGTTTTCTGGTGCCTGGTTGAGTTGCATCCTCCTGAGTACTTTCTCTCAGCTCTTCCAGCTCTTCTCTGTATTTGGCTGTTTCTTTGCCAAGCATGACAGCCTCTGGGTCTTAGGCTCAAGCCTAGGTGCAATAGAGGAAAAACTAATAAAGAAAGACAGAAAAAATGGCTATGTGTTTCTCTAATTTTCTTCTTAGTTTACAGTAGATGCTAGTGTCAGAGATGAATGCAGCTGCTAAGTTTAGACCCTGATCTGAACTTTCCTACTGCTCAGAAGTGTAGACATCTGGAATTTTGTTTGGTCACTTTACAGAAATGCATTTGACCTAGCCTTCCTCAGGCACATTTGGATCTGACCTTATCTTTGTTTAGCTAAAACATAATTAGAAATGAGACCTTTTCAGGCTAAAAATCAGCTCTGATACTCTGCAATGCTGCAGAGATTCTGGAAAAATGACTTCTTCTCCTGGTCTCCCCATACCACTCAGCAATCAGATGTGTCCCATTTGTGTCTTGTGTTTTCAAACTCCAAGCCATTATATGTAACAATGATAGAAAGCCTGGCATACAAGTTTGTGCCCAGCTGGTTGACATGGTCCCTCTTACTTGTCTGTTTTTCTTGCAATACACAGATCCCATCTGATTTTCTGTTTTATTTTGGGGTTTCTTGCCTCTTTTTGTTGCTTTACCAAGAGACAGCTCTAGCAAATAAGAGATGAAGGGTGGGAGAGACCGGTTTTGGAATTTGTTAGTTACCACTAGTGGATTTTGTGATATGGCAAGCTCTCTTCTACTTGGGTACTGTAAGTACTTCATGTCATCCATTTTCTGGCAGGGTTTGCTGGTACTCCAGGCTACCTCTCCCCTGAAGTCTTAAGAAAAGATCCTTATGGAAAACCAGTGGATATATGGGCATGTGGTAAGATTTGACAAAATGTTTTACACTTAAACAACATCATTCCATGTAAAATAGTGATTCCTTGTAACCTGTTGCTGGGAGGGTGCAGAGTGCTCCTTCTTACTGGGTGGGGACATGAAGGCACAATTGAGTATAAGCACCTTGTGTAGATGGAATGAATACTGGAGCCTGAACTCATTTGATTCTGGCTCCTAATCTTTTCCTTGGGCCATCTATCAGATGTTTGAGACTCAAGAGATAGGACCTGTCTATGCTTTGCAGAGTCAGTTGTTTAGATAACTGTAGCAATTTCCTATTGCACTAACTATGTAGAAGATGGAATACTGGAGAGGGATGATTTTTTTAAGCAAAAAGAAGTAAGTGTTAATGTATCTGGGACAGATATGTTTAAAGATTTATGATATCAGTGTTGCCTGACATGGACTAAATGGTTCTCTGCAGGCCAGGAGTGTCAGCTTTGTCAGTGTCATTTTTGTCCCAACACCATGCACAGTAAGCATCTAAAAACAGAGTCCTTCCTAAAACGTCCCTTGCTGCCCAGGAACCCTAGGACATGTGGTTTCATCGTACTCTGAGAGCAGCTGGGAGTTGTGGCTCACCAGCCATGGTAGCCAGAGGAGGGTAGAAGGACATTGTGCAGCTCGTTCTAGCTCCTGACACTGGCGTTAAGAGCTGAACATGAAGTGTCAGGGTGAGGGCCAGCAGATGACAGATTTGTACTGTGTTTTGCTATCTCAGAAGGCTAAATATGATGGCAAATAGATATATGGAGCAATCATTGCCTTGGGGACTGTCAAGAGGGAAGGAAGAGGGGCTGAAGGAATAAATGGCATATTAGCCTAACCATAGTGTATCTGTGTCTCTCCCTCCCAGGAGTGATTCTGTACATATTACTAGTGGGGTACCCTCCCTTTTGGGATGAAGATCAGCACAAACTCTATCAGCAGATCAAAGCCGGAGCCTATGACGTAAGGGCACTTTCTTGCTGAGTACCTGCATGGGTGTAGAAGCCATCCAAAACATGGCACTGTCTTACCTGGCGTCCTGCAGCAGGCCCAAGCTTCTGTGCAAAGTGACGTTTGACGTGCTCATACACCTCGTTGTCTTCACTGCCTGGGATACAGTCCTGTCTGGGCCTACTGGAGGGATGTGAAGGGAAAGCATCACAGTGGGCACTAGAACATTGACACTTGTTAGGGAAATGCAGAGGGTGGGAAATGGTGTCTTCTAGTAACGCTGATATTTTCAGTGGAGTAGAGGGAAGATAGAGTGAAGGAGCTTGTCTTTGTCAAGGCCTAATAAAAAGTATGGGGATGTATTCTGTAGAATAATAGCTTAAATTACGGTCCTTTACTCCTCTGTGCCATAGTCTATGGAAAGCATGGAGCCCAGTGAGAAGACTCAATGGTGGGGGACCATTGGAGAGGTGACTTTGTGGTGGGGATCAGCATGGTGGATTGGGTTGGAGGCTCTGGTAAAAAGCCAAACAGATCATGGAACACTTCTTAGAGCACGGCAAAACTGAGGTGTAAAAAGTGCCTGAAAGAGGACTAGCAGGGAGGTTAGTACTGAGGGAAGCAAAGGTGGAATAAAATGTAGTTTGAGTACCGCAGCATTAGTGTTTGACATAAATTCTTCCATGTAAGGAGAGGCTTGAGAGGGAAGAAGGAGCTCCTGGAAATCCTAGCTCAAAGCCTGTGGGCATGAATATCAAGAGGAAGCTGGGGAGTTCTTTTTGTAGGCTGTCTTGTGGTTTGTATTAAACAAAAATAAAACCCCAAAAGGTGAGGGTTCTGCTGGACTCCTTCTGCTGGTTATCTCCCAGCTTCTGTGCTTGAGACCATGAGAGCAAGCTGTACTGGTGAGAACAAAGGTCTGCCTGTGTCCTGGCTCTGTGGCTTTCCTGAATGAAAGCAAAGTGATGTCTTTGTACTTGATAGCCTGGAATGCACTTATATTCTTCTCTTGCCTTGCTGCCCCTCCAGTTTTTGTGTTGGTTGTTCTTATTTGAAGCATTTTTGCACTAATTATATCAATGGGGATTTTCAAAGCACTTCAGGGATTAAATACCTCTTTCTGTAAGTCATGAAGAGTGAAGTGCCTGATTCCTCCTTACCTATCTATTGTTATTGAATTCTTATCTATAGTGAACAAATTTCACTAGATTCTTCCCTCATTTTGCCTGATAGAAAACTGCTGCATTTTACTGATGCACCTGTCCCTGATGTCCTTACCCAGCACCAAGGGGCCTATATGCACAGGACCAGTCTGTTGTTCTCTTGTTCTCCCTTGACCAGAGAGGAAGTGGCAAACCGTGAAAACAGTGATTTTTTTTTTTTTTACTTTGTGCTCTTGGGTAGGGGTTTTGCAAGACATTGCCATGAACACGTCAGAGTTCAGGTGTAGGAAAAGTGTCCTTGCTTGAAACTTCAGTATTGTGATTTTTGAGTATCCTCTTGCAATGTTTGCAGAACAAATTGTATAATGCCTTAGTGATGCCTGCAAATGCAGAAATGAGATTATATGCAAATCAAATACAGCAGGTGTATTGTTATGACCCAAGTGAGTAAAGTGATAAAAAAGCATGAGAAAAAAAGATGGAATAAACTTTTTCTAAATTATGTAGTACTGTAAGGAAATGTTTTCAGGATAAATCCATTTTTTTCTCCCACTTAAAGACAGGGAGCTTTACCCCAACAGCATATTTGTGTTCTGAAGTTCACCTCTATTTGTACAGTAGATTCATAGGATTTAATCTCAGCATGCTGTCATCCATACCGCATGCAAGCCTTTACGGGATGGTGTAAATATGTCATCTTTATCCTTACTGGAATTATAGCAGAAAATAGTTACCCCTCATGAATGATCAGCAGCAGAAATACTTAAAATTCTTTTCTTTGTTTTCATGCTTCTGTATTCCCATCCTCTGTCACATCTCTCTTGCCCCCCAAGTAAAGATCTTGGTATGGTAGGTGGTTGCTAACAACTTGCTGGTGGGTTGCTACACCCAAGTGACAGGTATTGTTCCGGGATATCATGTTTTATGGTGGGAAAAGTGTACCTGATGGGATGTCCCTGTTTGTGGGTTTTGCTTTCATGCAGTTTTGCTGTAGTTAACTGTGATTTTCCATAAGCTCTTAGACCTTTTAGCATGCTGGAGAAAGAGACGGGGTAAAAAAACATAGTGCCTGTGTTTTTCATGTAAGAACTCAGTTAGAAAGATCTGTGACTTTACTTTTTAAACTGTTGAGTGTGAAAGAAATTCAAAGGTCTGAGTAATTCCTAAAAGGCTTTTAAATTCTTAATCTTCTTGCTTATGTCTGGTGAATGGTACAGGTGTGTCCTGCTGTCTGGTACCATTCATTTGCTGGATTCTGGATGATTTTTGTTCAGTATGAGTTCACAAAAATTGATGGATTTTGCAAATGTGTTAGCCCTGGTATCCAAAGGGCAAAGGCTGGAATTTAGATGTGTAGCAGGGGAGAATCTCTTCTGCTAGTAGAAGATATTTCTATTCAGTTCATCATCTGTTCCTTCTTCCTCTTTTAGTTCCCATCACCTGAGTGGGACACTGTGACTCCCGAAGCCAAGAATTTGATCAACCAGATGCTGACGATAAACCCAGCGAAGCGCATCACAGCTGACCAGGCTCTCAAACACCCATGGGTTTGTGTAAGTTCTCCTTATTACAGGTTGATTTGTGGTTTGCTTTGAATGGACATGCCAGGAAGACTTGAAGGACCCAGTATATTTCAAATATTTCAGATTTCTTTTTTTGATACTGACCTTCAACAAGCCAACTTTGTCATACTGTGGTCTTTTTATTGCCACAGCAGTAAAAAAAATTCCCTTATTCTTTTATTTTGTCAGTGTCCAGAGTTTCTGGTTTTTTCCCCGCATCTTTTCCAATCCGTAGCATCCTAAAATATCAAATGGAGTTTGGCATTAGACAAAAATTTTAGGACCATTTTGTTCTTCATCTCTGCTTCAGTTTATGGCATAGCATCTTGGCAATATTTGGCACATTTCTGCTATGCTGCAGCTTAACTGGCTGTAAACTTGAAATCAGCAAAAAATCTTTTGGTGTTCTGTTTATGTAGTTTCTGCATTGCCAGATCTCACACGTAAGTATTTTTCATCTTTTGCAAAGTTGGCAAGGAAATCCCAGAACAAGCTGGGTGTGGGTGTAGGGGAGGGCAGCAGTGATGCACTTTTATCTCTGCAGGATGAAATAGTTTGACTTAAGTCTTACCAGATGTTCTGGTAATACCACAGCATACTTCTTGAGATGGGTCTAGTGTGCTCCTTTGCTCATTTGTTCTTGAGAAACTGTGGTGGTGGTGTCCTTATACCACAAATCAACAGATAGCAATTTAAAGTTAATTATGTGAATATCTGTCTAACAGGAATGTCTGCTGTAAAATGATGCACGTTCCTTGGAAGTCAAAACTTCATGCTAGCTGAGACTGCATCTCTTTTTTTTCTCCTTGCACGCTTATAATCAAGTTCTTGTGTTTTAAACTTTCCTCCCAATGCCTGTAGCCAAAGCTGTATTATGATAGCCCACTCCCTGTGGCAACTTTCTGTCTGTGAGCTAGGGAGAGTCTGATTTCACTTCCCAGCCATGTCAGCCTCTTGCTGAAACTGCCTCCTGTCAAGTCTGTTGTTTCCCTTTGCTTTGCTGTCCCTGTGTGCACAACATATGTTTTTTTCTGGATATGTATGGCTTCTCTAAAGTAAATGTTGTAGGAAATCTAAAAAAGTTTAAAAGTTTATCTGAGACACTGAATGTCTTAGCATCACTGAACTTCTGAAGTGTGTGTCCTGATTCTTATAAGTGCACATTGAACAACTGGACATCACTGTCTCTCCTGAAGAGGCTGGAAGAACAGTGACCACCAGAGTTGTTTGAGGACACTTCGGCTACGTTCTCCCCACACAGTGCCGTGTGTACTGCAATAGGTGGCCAGTTCTGACAATAGGATCAAAGCAGGGACTTCCCATTAAACTAGCTGAATTTAGGCACAATTTACAGTTCTTTTGGGTATTGCAGAATTTTTTCCGAGCAAGAGAAAGTTAGCGGAGACTTTGTTCACACTTACCTGCCAGGTTAGAAATTCACCCACTGTCTTCGTAAAGGGAATTCAGGCTTGTGGTTCTATGCAAGAGCAACAGCTACTTTGGCATTAGTCACTGGCTTCCTCACGTGCTCTAAATGCTTGGCAGTAACAGTCTCTGATTTCCTCTTGTGGTCTTAATGGCTGCAACACTTTTGGGAAGTTGTCTTTTTGCAGCTGATGGCATCCCAGTCTGCTGTGGATGACAGAAGTGCATCACTGCATAGACATTATGCTCATTTTTTTCCATTGGTCCAATAGAAATACATGATCTTTTCTCTTACATGATGAGAATCTGTTTCCTCAATACTGATACAAAGATGCCAAGGCCTCTGCTAGTCAACCTCTTACATTCAGGGGGTTGCCATGTCCAAGAAGGCTGCTGCTCACAACTATTCCCTTACTGCTTGAAATTTCCCTTTCAAACTGTAGCTAGCAGCCCCGGTCTTTTCTGTAGTGCCTCTCAGTTCCCCATGGGTATTCTTGTTCATTTGGCTTTGTCATCATACTATCTTAAATCTTGAATGTGCCTGAAAGGCAGGGAGCACTGATTCTCACCTTTACCTCAGTCATAAATTTCCTGGGTGCAGTCCTGTCATAGCTCACATTGATTTAATGTGTCTTGATGGAAGTTCTCAGGTTCTGAACCAGTTGCAGTCCTTTGCATCCATGCAGTGGTGAGAGGCTTGGCCATATCAGCCTGAATGTGTTGATTGTGTGCAAGTGGAATGAACTTCCCTGGCTGATTTGGTATGGATATGTTCTTGATCTTCTGCTGTTCCTGTTTTTCAGCAACGATCCACTGTCGCATCAATGATGCACAGGCAGGAGACTGTGGAATGCTTGAGAAAGTTCAATGCTAGAAGGAAGCTAAAGGTAAGTACATGTTAATTTGCTTTAGGTTTGATTTTAGTTCTCTGAATTTGAGGTTAGTGCCTTCCTAGCAGCAATACTTTTTTTCATGACTAGCACAATGTTAGAGAAGTGCCTTATGTGATCCTCCAGTACAGGGCACCGAAGTAGTGTACTGAGGAGCTGGGTAGTTTCCTTCTCCAAGCTCTAAGCTTCCCATGCCTCTTCTGCTACACATTCACTCCTTCTAGTTTCTGCCAGTGAGTTGAAATAGAGCAGGTAGTTCTGGGACTTTTAGTTCTGAACACTCTGCACCTTCCAGTACTAGTGTTACCAGTTGCCTGCAGCTGGGGCAAATCCTTTGGCCTATGCAAAAGCAGCTCTGTGCTGTGTGAAATCTAGGAAGCAGCTATGTGTTTAATTCTTAGTGACATTTCAGATTTCCTAGGCTATCCTGCCTGGCGTCTAGCTGCTGCTCTAGAAAGGCAGGACTGCGAGTGGTCTCATGTCGGGCCTAAGAGCCACACGTAGGAATCCTGGATACACTGGGGTTCTTCAAGGTACCAGTGGTATACCTCTGCATTGGTAACTGATGCATTGTGTCCTCCATGGGTCAGCCCAGCCCTTTTCTCAAGTGGCACTTTTGTTATCCCTCCTTTGTCTTCCCCACAGGGTGCAATCCTCACGACGATGCTTGTGTCTCGGAATTTTTCAGGTAAGTCCTCAATGTTCCCATGCCTTCCTTGGTTTTGTTTTGTGTGAGTGAGCTGGAGAATATTTTAACCATTTTGAGGTCAAGTAGGAGGGGAGGAAACATGGTTTCAGTTCATCATGGTGTAATGGTGGTCACTTCGCCTCAGCTGGTGACCAGTGTGAAATAGGAAATTATTTGTTTGGAGAGGAGCACATGGTATTGTAGTCTGATACAAAACAGAAGTAAAGTCAGCTTCCATAATCAAACAATGATATTTTATTAGCAAATTACTTGTGAGAAATTCTAGCTGATATCATTAGCTTTCCCATCATAAACCAGGAGTGAAGAGCTCTTGTTAGGTAGGAGTGTTTCCTTCAGACCTGAGGTAGGGACAGGGAAGTAATATTGGTGAGAATAGGGACAGGAGCTATTTGGGCATTGTATTACTTTGACTCATCAAAAATGGGTCTGAAGTGTCTGGCTATTAGTTTTCCTTCTTGGAGTCTCAGAAGTGGTTTTCATCCTTTTAAATATAATAGCTGGTAGTCTGGCTCCCACCCAACTGCATTACGTAGTGCATTTACTGAAAATGCAAATCTCAACATGTAAATCCATGCTTTTTGGAAGATTATTGTCTTGGCTCGGCACACCTAGGTGACGCAGTCTTATCTGTGTTCATTTTCATTTGGGTGGAAAACCTCTGTTTGTAAGTGCTTTTGGTTTATGGGATCTTTGTTTTCTTTACCCTCTTTGTAATTTTCTTTCTCTTTTAAAACAGTCATTGAATGCATGAGTCAGATTTTTATTGCACCTGACTACAGCTGCTTTCAAGTGGAAGTCTGCTATATGGATTATGTGATGATGGAAATGTATTAATTTCATCTGGCCATTTACTAATGGTGGATACCAATACTTATATTCTGGATGTTGTTACAATAAACTTGTAATTGGAATGAAAACCTCTGTGAAATGATCATCCCAGCCCACAAAGTGCACATTTGTGCATACATTCTTCGGTGAACTCAAGGCAGCGTTTTTAACCTTCTGTATGGTGATGTAAAAAAAAAAAAACGTGAAACTATGCTACAATTAAAGGCCAGCCCTCATCAACATCCGGACATTTTTTTCTTGGTTCTTGCTTTCAGGGAGACTTGTGCCAATATGTCAGCATTGCTTGTGGCTACAACAATTTCTTTTTTCTGCATTTCTCATAGTTTGGCCTTAAAGACAGAGTAATTTTATCCATTCATCTGTCCCACAATTGTGCTATTACAGTACTTAAAAATTCTATACTGTTTTCTGAGATTGATTCTGAAATAACTGTCTAAGGAGCTATGGCACAATGACAGGACTTCCACAGGCCTGTACAGAGCTAAACATTTTCTTGGGCCTTCTGCTGGTGTGAACTGTTTTTGTTCTATTTACACAGCTCATCTTTATTTCACTTAATTGATGATTCTGAAATAGTCAGGGGTTTTATTCTTTTTTTTATAAACAGAAGTTTTAGATTAATTTTTAGTCTGCAAATGTTGTCACTTCTAATGAAGCTGCAGAAGTGCTTGGATAAGAAAATCTCTCACAGGTGAGATTTTGAGTACGTGAAATGCCAGAGAGAAGGGTTCTCCTTAATGGTGTGTGACCTATACATCCACTTAATCCCTGAGCTAGTGCTGAGGAGGAAAAAGCTTGCTCTACTCATTCTTCTCTGTGTCAAGGGCTGAAGCTGCTGGATCCACTTCAGTTAACAGCTGAAGAAAAGGAAATCCTAAGTGGCCCATAGTGACTGCAGGGTTTGCAGTGTCACTGAGCTCTGCTTTGAATATAAACTGTGATTCTAAGTATGAGACACTCAGAAAAACTGTCCAGAGAGAGATGTTGTGAATTTAGATGCAAAGCCTCTGCCAAGAGTAGCAATTCCTTACATTTTTATGTGTTTTTAGAGGGATGAGATCATCTACTCCTGTTTCCTTTGCAGGACTGTGTGTAATATGAGCTTGACTTTTTAAAAATTGTAATTACTTTTTAATTTACTTAGGTTTTCTAGTTGGCTGCAGTTGAAGTAGATACATGTGCTGGAATTAAAGAATAAATGCATGCTAACTGAAAGTAATCAGTTAAAAAGTTTGTGTGGGAACTTTAGGTAGAGCTCAGACTTTTCTTAGCATGACAAACATCTAACTGCTCTTGAAGGGTTCTGCAATAATATTTCTTTCTTTCTCTAAAGCCCTTAAGGGGTTTTTATTTTTCTCTAATTGGGTGACACTATTTTGTGGGTTTTTAAAAGTCGCATTCCCAGCAGACAGGGAGCTAGATTTATGAAGAGAGAAGCTTCTTCCTGCCTGGGGATGAGATCTCCTAAAAGCTTCTTTCATAGATGTTTTGAACAAAGAGGAAAATGAAGGCTCATGTGACCCCAGTATCAATTAATTAGGCACGATTGTACTATCTGCAGGAAATATGAGAAGACTACTTTAATCTCACTGTCATTACTATCTCCTGTGTCACATTTTGTAATATGGAGCTCCTTCTCTATGTAGGCCTGTGAAAAATTCCTAAAGAATCTGTAGCAGTACTCTCTCTCTTTTTAGCCCACCAAAAATTCTTTCTTTTTACAAAGCAAAAGAAAAAAAAGTTTCTGTTCTTTTGTGAGTAATTTGTTGCTTGCTTATGTGCCTTTTGCCCCAGGCCGGTTAGGTTAAAGGATATCTGGTTCCTTTCCCCAGTTATGATATATTCAGCCATTTAATATTGGCTGTTTGTGGTTCTTTTTAGAAGATTGCATCTCAGGCCAGCTGTAGGCTATTTGTTAAAATCAGGTACAGTTGCACTCCTTTCAGCATAAATCAGGAAGTTGAATCCTATTACAATAAGGGGTTTGTAGCTTCTCTCCACACTCTGGTAGGTGTTAATTCAGCTGCAAGAGAGAACGATGCAATCTGAATTTTGCTGTAGGATTGTTAGGGTCACACCAAGGTATACACAGGATTATTTGGGTGTTCACTTGGGGCTTCAGATGTTCAGATGATCCAAGCAAGCACTGATCTGATCTGCGTTCACTTACAGAATACAGAAGTGCAGTCAGTAAATCAACTGATTAGATCATATGTAAGAAACTCCTAAATCATCTTCTGAGAAGTAAATGTAAATTTATTACTAGAAGAGAGTTGGCAATGTTTTTAGAGATTCCTGCTATATTTAAGAGTGCCTGGACTCATTTATGTAGATAAAACTCTGTAAATAGGTTTGCTATAAACTGAGTGAAAGAATGGAAAAAAACCAGTTTTCATCTTAGGAGCAGCCATCTTCACAAAATGCTGAGAAGTGGCTTTTCTCCATAAGCCGATTTTTATGCACAATTTACAAGTGGCCTATGTGAAATTCTCAGTACTGTTTTCCTAAGTGGATTGCAACTGTTAATTTGAGGAGCTGTTCAACAAGCTTTCACACTGTGAAATTAATTTCTATCACATGGTTCAGCTCAAGTCCTATGTTCAAAATAGATCCTAAGGCAGACATTGCAGGTAATTATGCCTTATGCCTGAAACCTCTATTTTTAACAGATGTTGAGCTTTCTTCTGGGTTGTCACTGCTTGCTCGTCAGTTTTGTGAGGGAGCTATTCTTGCAGAGTGTGACAATAACTGGAATTCGTTACATGTCTCTACAGATCCTTATTAACACTCCAGTGTACAGGTTTGAGTTTTTAGCTAGGTAGGTGAGGTTGAGAGAGGCTGGTGGCAGATTTGAGGAGCAGAGTTCTTTCCAACTAAGTAAAGAAGGCCTGAATATGCCTATGTATATTTAGTGTAACCTGCACAGAGACATTTTTTTTAGCTGACTAAAGAGCAAGAAAGAGGAAATAATACAAATACTGAAGTGGTACTGAAATATTTTGCTGTCTTGTTATACCTCACTTCCAGAAGTGTGAAACTGAATTTTTGCTATTTTGTGTGCATGTGTGTGTGTGTGTGTGTGCATATACATATATATCTATACTCAGGTTGAAATTTGAGTTCTTTTCTTTAACTGAAATGAGTAATATATGTGAAGTTTCTACTGTGTCATGTTAGGTACATATTGATTCAGGACCAGAAATTTGTATCTCCTGGTAAGAATCCAAAGGTATGAAAATATGGAGAGAGAAAAAATTATTAAGATATTTCTAAAGCTTTGACTAAATAAGTATAACATCACTGGAAACCACATTTCCCAAGCAGAAGATGAACTCACATTTAATGAAAGATTAAGTTGTTTTTAAGTGTTTTCTCTGTATCTGCTAAATCTCTTAAGAAACAGTAAGGGTTTCAGTGAATGGTGCTCAACTACTACAGTGTGAACCTGCTGAAGTAGTGGATTTCAGTTAGTAACTTCCATTTGCAACTTCCTAGAGTGATACAGATTTCATTACTGCATTTAATTGTTTATCACTATAGCCAGAGAGTCTAATTTATCATCAAAAGTGGGTGTAAATTATTAGAATAATTTCTTCTACTTCTACATTCCTCTCTGTAAAGTTCAGGAAAGCTCTGGGAATATTTTTTATTGTAATGTTTGTCCTTAATAAATAGATATTCTTGAAGTTACATTCCACTAATGAGCATTGTGTGTGATGGTAGCCAAAAGTGCCTCTTGTGACTGCACACTGACTGTTGGCTCCTTTGTGGTGACCCCAGAAGTGGCATCAAGTTGAGAAATAGTTAATATTACTTTCTTTGAACTGAGAATATGAAAATGACAAGCTGCAACTCTGTGTCATGAGTCTGCGTTGGTATGATACAATTTTTATTTTATGAAGTCTCAGTAAAGTCCAGAATTCTTCAGGTATAAATGCTTGTGTTTAGAAGCCAGAACTGGCTTGTTTGTTAGACTAGCACCATAAGTTAGTCAGACTTAATAAAATCAGCCTCAGTGTTCTTCCTGCATCCCAGAGAAGAACTCTCTGGAAGCTTAACTGAAGTGAGAAATGTAACTGAGTTTTGGCAGCTGAGGACAGGGCAAACCCAGGGACAGGCTGGATGAAGGGTTGCTCTCTCTGGGAGAGGAGGAGTGGGGCTGGCAGTGAGGAAGACACTCTCTGTGGCTGTCTTTGGAGTGAGTTATTTCCTCTTCAGTCCCCCCTTGGCTCTGGTACATCCAGAGTGTCTGGTGTTTATTGCTGATGAGTTCAGCATTAGGGATTTGTGTTTCTGCCAGGAGCATGGTCCAGAGCCCAGGCTGTTTACTATGGAGGCCAGAACTGAAAAATGTGGGAAGAGGGAGGGGTATGTGCAGGAGAGGCCTTTTGTGTTTCTCTTCAGAGTTTAACTGAAGAGTGTCTTGTTAAGCTGGGAACAGAATTGTGGTTTTAAGTTACTGGGTTAGCAGCATGTGCTTTCAAGTTTCTTTATTCTAAAAGAACTCTTAACTTCTAGAAGTTAAGAGAAGAGAGAATTTAATCCCTTTAACATGTAGAGGAAATGGGAAAGATAGAAAAAATTAATCCTAGCATCTCACACCTGGAAAACTGTAGAGCATTGGTACAAGAATGTTTCAGGAACAGTAAAGAATCTGCCTGCATGTGTCTTTGCATATTTCCTCTCCTGTTGTCTCTTTGCTAATCTGCCTGTCTTCTAAAATGATTATTGTTACAGGAAGTCTTGTCTGTTGCTTGTGCAGAAATTCCTCTTGCATCCCCTTTTATTTCTGTCTTGTAATTTGTACGGGTTGATCTGTGGGTCGACATGCATGCATCCCTGTTGTCTGAGGTGCCTGAGTCATCTTTGTGTGTAAATGCATTTCCTGGGCTCTCCAGCTCTTTATAAACATAGTTTAATGCATGAACCAAATACACCACAGCCCAAGTTTCTTTCCACAGTACTGGGATGCTGTCAGGCCTGTGGGAGAGCAGTGTGTGCCATGCACTCAGGGAAGGAGGCTGGACAGGCAGGCTGCACCAGGGAACACAGGGATCAACATTACATAGTGCTGGGCTGCATGGAGGGACTCTCAGCTGAATTTGCTTTAATGTTGTAGAACGGGATTTTAGCTGTTTTCAGTCCACAAAGACAAATGTGAGGTTGTGGGAAAACTGCAGGAAGTGTGAAAAATGTTGCTTCCTTGCTTATCTCTGGGATGTTCCCAGAGCATATGGTGGTACTATTTTGCTTCTCTGATGGTGGTTTTTTTTTCCACTTCAAGGATGTCCCATTTGGTGTATTTGTTAAGTTGCAGAATCCTTTACTCCTGAAGTGTTGTAAGGCTGTAACAGTTTCTTGTTTTCAGCAGTTGTTGTGTGAGACGCCTTCATGCATGTGTAGTGTGAATGCTGGGCCCCTTTTGACCCCATAGTCACATTGTTCTCCTTCTCACTTGCATGTAGAATCAAGCTGGCCTTTGTCATGCCTTGAAAGTGGCAAGAACTTACTTGTCTTGCAGTCTTACAGTGCTTTAAGATGTGTACACTCAGAAAAGAGACTGTTGCAGGGCGGATGAGTTGCTTTGCCCACCTTCATGTGTGCACATTGGAACACTGTGTTTTGACACATCACATTCAGAAAACCTCAGCATGAGGTTCTTCCAATGTTCTTGGCTTCTGAGAGCTGGAATGAAAACAAAATTGTAATCTAGTTTTATACTTGCATTAGAGAGTAGAACTAGGAAAACAATTCAAAGATTCTAGTAGGCTTATATGGGGTGCCACCTCTTTGTTGGGAGGAGATGCTGTAGTCATTTGCACCAACTCAGCTAATATTGTGTAGTTAATCCATGTCTGTAGGGTCTTGTAGGGAAGGCAGGATGGAAAATGTGGTTGACATAAAATTTGAACAGTTGATTAGATATTGCAAAAGCCTTTTTTGCCTAACGTTGCTGCTTCTAGAGAGACTGAGCGCTCTGCGCAAATTGGTCAGTATGTCTCTGGGAATTTCTACAGTCACGTCAGCATTGTCTTAGGACTTGCCTTTTCTCTAGGCATCATCTTTGCTGCACCTAAAACCCAGGTGCCCAGACCCAGTAGCTAGCTGCTTAGGAGAGCCATAGCATGTGTTAGTACGGTACAACAACTTGCATGCTGTTTACAGAACTTGATACAATTGAATACATTCTTCATAAGTATACAATAAATGGTTTGTATCTGTTGAAGTTGTAGATGGGGTCTTGCTGTTGACAATCATGGTTAATGTACCACTTTGCTGTAATAGATGAAGCAGCTCCTTCATCACTCCCAAATGTGCCTTCTGCCAGGCATTTGTTGTGGGCTCTCTGTGTGGGCTTATCATTCTCTCAGTTTCATTGGTAGTGCCAGTTGTTCAAGTTGAGCACAGAAGAGCATCTTTATCTTTCAATTAAGAAATTCAGCCTAGTTCCCTGTCTCTTTTGCCATTCTTCCTTTTTTAACAGTTTTCAGATGCTGCCTTTTACACTTTTTCAGTCCCTTTCTTTTAGCTATCCAGCTATCCCCAGAGAAATACAGTGAATTATTATTATTATTATTACTGTGAATAACAGTAATTAGAAGGCTTCTGTATTATCAGCACCTTCTTTATAAACCACATCTGTTATGTGAATGGCTGCACTTACAGGTGCAGCCTTTATCCAGTTCCAAAAATCAGAATCAAAGGTTTCTTTTGCCCCTATAACTGCTGACACTTTTGGGTGGGGTCACAGTGTGTGAGTGGAGGATTGACAGAGAAGCTCTAAACTACCATTTCAGACTTGGTCTTCTTGAGGTGGTGAAAGTGGTAGTATTTTGCCTGAATAGGTGAACAATAGGGTAGATGACCCTCTGCTATCAGGCTGAATTTGATGAGTGACTTGTCCTGTTTTCCAGGTCTCTTGCTGCTAGAGAGGAATTAGCAGGATGGTTGTCCTTCTGAAGTTTTGTGCATTTTTGAGGGAAGTGGGGGAGGGTGTGGGAGAGAGAGAGAGGGAGAGAGAGAAGATCGTCTTGAAACCAAAATCTGACCTACTTCTGCTTTTCTCCACAGCTGCCAAAAGCCTGCTGAACAAGAAGTCAGATGGAGTGAAGGTAAGTTCTTGCTTTGCCATTTCACTATCTCTCCCACCATCTGAACAGAAGACAGCCAGTCTCTCTGGTGCCTGTCCCTTTCCAGGGTAAAACCACAGCCCTGTGGCCTGGATTGCTATAATAAGTGTCTTGTTATGGAACCCTGGGTGGGATCTTAGTGTTCCTTACATGCATAACTAGCCAAGTTCACTGTTGCAGCAGCAAGAATTCTTTTTCCTCTTTCTGTGATGTATGAAGAACTGGTCAGCACTGGATTAGAAAGACCAAGGACTTGCTCAGTTGTTACACATGCCTCTGACTAGTCTGTTTTGTTCAGTGCTTCTGACTGTGAAAATTGCACAGAGCAATTATGAGTAACTGATGATATACCCAGCAGACCCCATGGAAGTTTCTTGGTCTACTCATGTGGACAGATGCTGAAGGCTGAGCTGGGAAGAAGG
Source organism: Ploceus nigricollis (assembly GCA_013399945.1). Classification (NCBI taxonomy): domain Eukaryota; kingdom Metazoa; phylum Chordata; class Aves; order Passeriformes; family Ploceidae; genus Ploceus; species Ploceus nigricollis. The sequence continues at coordinate 1,428,423 of VXBC01001521.1, forward strand.
GTGGGGAAGGAGGAGCCTCCAAATGTTCATGTTTGGACAGAACAGAAACTGAGGATTGTGTTAAAAGTTCAGTTCATGTGCCTGAAGTTGAGGCACTCTCCTATTCCCTTCTGAAGGGAATTATTTTTTCCCCACTTCAATGTCACTCTTTGTGTTGCATGGTCATCATTTATTTCTGGAGGTCACACAGGCCCTTGCCAAAGCAGTTTTTGCAGGCAGCAGCCCTTTACTGTCTGGTACTGGAGGAGAGACAATTATAGGTTAGAGCATGGTCCTTCCCTAACTGTTCTGAAGGATAATTGTCCTCCACATGGAAAAGAAGAGTTGGGTTTATTTGCTTGCATTTTCCTTTGAAGTCCAAACCTTTCTCCACGGCTGCTAGGTGGAACAGTTCATCTCCTGGTTTAGCACTGTGGGCAGTCTTCATTCCTCCCATGCTAGGGGGCTGACATTCACACTGTAGGACCAGCACACTTGTTCTCTCCTGCTCTCTGAGCCCTTTTCCATTTTAATGAGGTTTTGTTCCCAGAGGGCTCACAGTACAAGCAGGCTGCTGGAAAAAGAGGTGTTTTCAGAAGAGTTGTGTTTGTTTTCGGGACTGCTCTAATGAAACATGCATTCTTACAGTTCTGCAGTATTCTGCCCTGTTGACATCCAGGTTTTGGGGTTTGTTTATTTTTTGATCAAAATGCTCTGTGAAAATGCTGTTCCTGCCCTAGGATTCTTGTCTTTGATTCTTGTCTTTGATATGTGCCTGCAAGACTGAGCTTTTGGCCATTGCACCAACCTGCCTCTTGTACAGACATGCATTGAACACGTGCACACTAATACAGCAAGTATGTTAAGAGTTGTTGCATCTGTTGATATTTAAAACATTACAGTAGAATTCCAGTGGAATAAAAATGGATAGTGCCTAATGTTGTGAAATGAGAACTAACAGGTGGTTGCTTCAAAATCCCAATGAGGCAGGGGAGAAGTAATTGGAAAAACAGCAGGTATCAACATGTCTAAGAAGTTTTGTTACCTATCTAGAAAAAAAAATGGCTTTTTTCTTAGGATTCTTGATTTCTAACAAGCTTTCAGGGAGTGTCACATCTTGGGTTAAAATATTCAAAAAATGGACAAAGGATGTACACATAAATCTTGAGGCACAACTTCCTGGTAATGTAGTTACAAGGAGACTCTGTACGTTAGAACCTTCCAGCTCCACAGCATGCTTGTGGTGTTTGGATCATGGAGTACACAGTGTCTTTCTCTGTGAAAAGGATAATTCTGGATTTACTTTTCTTCATCCCTTTGCAGTGTATGTTGCTCCTTGTATGTGTAACTGAATACTTTAATAAAGTGGAAAGTATATTAGAGAGCATAGCATTCTCTGTTCATGGTGAATGAGATTGTCCTCTGGAAATCGCTGCTCCTGCAGGACACTGGAGACCTGCAGTCAGGAGTCCATGCAGCTTCCTCCCTCCAGAGTGTTACAGCAGTCTGCCTTTGCAGTGTGAATCTCAATGTTGTCCATGAGGGGCATTGCTCATGTTCACCCTGAGCTGAGACCCCCCAGAAGAGGTGTTTAAGCTTCCCGTTTTTCCTAAATTGTGTCTATCTTCCAGTATGGATTTTGAGTCCTCATTTCTGTAAGTGTTAAAACTCAGAAATAAATAATGTATTTCTTATTAAAGTTCCTGTTTTGAGTTACTCTTCTGCTCAGTAATACAGGCTTTTAAAAGTACAAGTTGTTTTCCCCCAGTGCTAAGTTTGGACAAGACAGAGAGTGCGTAATGGTCTGTGTGTGTTAGTAGGACATCCTTCAGTCCAACTTCTGTTGTAGGATTTCTGTGTCTACATGCTTTTCTTTTTCCTAGCCCTACTGCAATGGGTGCTGCATCCCATTTGAAGTGTAGTCTTTTACCATGTCCAGTTGCTTGTTGGAGCAGTACTGGCCCATTGACTGCTGAGGACAGTCTTTGAGCTGATCACTGTCTGGTTGGTGGCATCACCATTGTGACCAGCATACTTGTCACATGTTGCTCCTTATGCGGGAAACTTGTAATTTTAGCTCCACTCACTTTCTTACCCTGTACAGTTCTGACAAACAAGTTGTGCCAGTGTCTGGTTGAGGTAAGAACATCTGGTCTTACTTGTGGCAAACAATGATTTTCTGCCCATTGCAGTAGTGCAGAGCACAAATACCATGGCTTGAACACCAACCAGATTTTCAGCTTTGTGATATCCTTTTCGCTCCCACTTCCTATATAAATTATTCTACATCCGATGTAGGTTTAGAACAAGCACTGCATGCTGTACTTCTAACTGGAGTCTGCTGCTGACCACATGCCATCTGGTTAGGCTGTTTCTCATGTTTCCTCCAGATAAGAAGACTGGTTTGTTTGATTGTTGAGTTTTCTATTTGTCTCTTACAACTTTCTTGGAAATCAACTCTCTATGGAGATTTGAGAGAAAATATGTTTCAGTTTCTTGTTTTATCTGATCCCGGGTGACTATGCACCATAAGACTGTTGTCACAGATATTCACAAAGTAGATAAGAATTGAAAGAGTATTTCTTCCACAAATAGATTATTACACTAGTGTAAAACTTAATGGCTTTAAAGACATTGAGAAAAAAGCACCACCATTTTGTGTTAATTTACTTTCTCTTCAAGGTAACTTTCCCTTTTTCTGGCTGGTATTCAGAGCTGACTGTGCTAGAATTCCGCATTGTTTGACAAGGATAGTGGGAATTTCTATTACATAGTATTACACAAGCTTGAGTGAGACATACACATCTTTCTCGTGTTTTATTCCCAATAACACCGTGAAAATGTGTGTTGGTGAATTTCTGATGCAAGGTACAGCATGTACTTGCTGACTTGGCATAAATGAGAGAGGAATGATTTGATAGTCATACATAGTGATATGAGCATCTAGCGTGAGTTGTGTTGAGCTGATACTAAAAAAAGCACGATTTGTGTTTCTCTAGCAATAGGCTCAAATCCTTCATTGAAGAAAGTTTAGCACTAAAGCAATGAGGATGTATGCATTTTACTTGGATCAGACCACTTTGGAAGGCAGTGGGAGAAGCTTAAATCAGGAAGGGAGGACAGGAAAGAAACTTTTTTTTAAAATTCCAATACTAGTGTGTCCACACACTGGGGTTGTTTTGATAAATTTCCATAGATATGACTGCCTCCTCCACCAAATTCCTTTCCAAATTTTATTTGAAGCATTCCTGGTTTTCATTTTGCACTCTTGCTTCTATTTCAAGTACTAATTCTGCTAATTGGTAGAGATTTCATCAGCTTGGCACTTGAGAACTTTTCCATTATCTTAAATAATGAATGATTTAAACTGCCTTGAATCTTAAATTCTGCCTGCTCATCAAACCTTTGTAGTGCTGCAGTCACTTTCTTCAAGCAGAATTTGGATCCAAGCTGTTGGAGTAGCAGCAGGAAGGCCCAAGTTTTATCCCCAAGGAATATAGTTTTCTGCTTTCAGAAAGTGAGTCTAGAAGATACTGAGTGACGAGTTGCAGGGCCCCTGTAACATACCACATATCTTGTGGTCATCACTGTAGGTCCCAGGTATCTTTTTAAGATTCTAAATTTATGAGCAACATTGTGCATCTACCATTTTGAAATTTACTTTAGATAGTTTCAAATCAGATTTATTTGCTTTTTTGTTCCCCTTTCTAACTGTAATCTGGAGTTGCCATCTACTGCAAGGTGAGAGGGGTTAAGGAGTGGGCTGGGGTAAACACCTGGGTGAAGCTTAAGGACACTTTATGCTGAGTGTCCTTCCTCTATGCTTGTCAGGGTCTGGGCTCCTTGTAGTGAATGTTACAGTGCTACTGCTGATTTTGGTGGGGTT